>JAVIWB010006960.1:0-131499 GCA_031893035.1 Dermolepida albohirtum | reverse complement strand
AAAATTAAATGTAATCAGTTGTGAATGTAGTAGTTTGTCTACAATATTGTTTTTCTTTATTATATAAAAATAAATAAAAAAAAATCATTTTAATAGAAGTATGATTGTACAAACATTACTTTTTGATTAATATGTACAACCTAGCCAAAATTAAGATTAAATATTATTAGAATAAATATTTCATGAAATTTTCATTTCAATATAAAAGTAATATATTTGTAGATTGTAAATTATTGATATTTATGTCAAGTTTTTTTGTAAAATTCAAAGTAAATCAAACTACTTTTAAAATTTATTATAAAAGTACATCAAAAATACAACCACAAATGTTGTAAACAAAAACATTAGCAGCATAAACTAATTGGGTTCACTTGTGCTACGCAATAATAAATAAGTTTTACTATCACTGTTTTCAACACGAATAATAAATGGTTCTACATCATCCACATTCTTTTTTTTTATTTTAATTACATGGTTGATACAATTTTTTCAATTCTTTATGGGAACATTTGTAACGGTCCCTATATTTATTAACATAATAAGTAAACTAATTTATAAAATAAATATATTTACTATTTCTATACTGTATAAAATCCCGAACACATATACTATGAAATTATTTTACGATATTTATAATTTAATATTATTCGGTTTAAATCAAAATAATCCGAAAGCGATAAAGTTAATTAGGATAACATGGATAATGTAAATAAATATATGGATTTGAGTATTAAAAAAAATGAAAAGACGTAGCGTTAAAAGAAAACATTTGGAGAGACCGACAATATCAAAACCAATATTATTAGAAGACAACAAATTTCCAGAATATTTTTGTTTACAATTTATTCATAACCTAATAAATTTGTCAAATCTAAAATTAGTTTAAATTAGCAAATAATATTGGGTTTTTATTGCAAGACAGTGTACAAATTATTCACTATACAACTTTGTATAAAAACGGGAGCAGTATGCAATTTAAAAGAATTCTACTGCATAAATATAAAAGAAAAATGCATTATACTGAAAATCTGGTAATGTAATTCCAAAAATAAATTTCAAATCTGGAAAATCTTTTTTAATAAAATATTCAATAAACAAATAATGTCACTGGTGTCGGGGGCTTTATTAAAATTAAAACACCAGCGTTCCTTTAAGATTATTTTATTTAGTATCTTTCATGAATCTTTTCAAAAGTCAACCTTCTTACATACTTACTTTATATCAACCTATTCTATCTAAAGTTACTATTCATTTACCCGCCAATTTCAAATTTGAAAAAATACCCTACAACAACTAAATTGGATATTGTCCAACAT
This sequence comes from Dermolepida albohirtum, assembly GCA_031893035.1. NCBI lineage: Eukaryota > Metazoa > Arthropoda > Insecta > Coleoptera > Scarabaeidae > Dermolepida > Dermolepida albohirtum. The sequence continues at coordinate 130,183 of JAVIWB010006960.1, read as the reverse complement.
ATTTTTAAAATTCATCAATTTACTTTCGTTTAAAAAATGATAAGTTTAAACAAGAAAAAGAAAAGAAATTTATCAATACAATTCCAAAGACATTTTTTTCTACATTCACTTTGATTGAAATTTTAGTAAACTTTCTTAAAATTTAAATTTAATGTCTATAAGTAAGCCAAAAAGATACTTTGTATCCTTTGCGTTCATATAGGTTTTTATAATAATAATGCTCTTTCATTTATTAAATATATTTATTTTTTAATACAAATTATGCAATAAATTCATACGGAATTGGAGCCAACGAAATTGGTTTTTCTTTACCACTCACTATATGTGCAGGTCTAGGTTGTGCTGGTTGTCTTTTCAAACAAACACGCTCGTTTTTTTCCTTTGCTTCTTTACGCAATTTTTCATTTTGTTTTACACGTTGTAAGAAATCTTGACGGCACTGTGAATGTCTTACATGCTCAATTCTAATATTTATTCTCTTGGGAATAATTCTTCCTCTAACACGTTTATTTACAATAACTCCCAAAGCATGAGCAGTAACATTGTATACACGACCTGTTTTACCGTGGTATACTTTGTGTGGCATACCTTTCTGAATAGCTCCATTTCCTTTAATGTCAACAATATCGCCGACTTTATATGTTCTCATATAAGTTGAAAGTGGGATAACACCACGTTTTCGGAACTTGCGTGCAAACAAGTCCCTTGTACCACGTCTATAACCCTTGGAGTTTGTCATTTTGTCTAAAAGAAAAACATGGCTTAAATAAATTTTAAGAAATACCTCTCAATTATTTATTGGGTCGATATTTCTAAAACAATAGTTAAATATTTTATTAAAAAGGTAGTTACTTTGAAAATAAAAATAAATAACACTCACATTAGCTTACAATGTGCAAGCAGAAAGGAAAGAAATGGCCGACAAATTTCCGCTTTCAATTTAAAATTTGGTTTCTTTATCTAACTTATCAGTTAGTATTTATTCTCTCTTTTGGTCGATCATAAAGGAAACTTTAGTACATTAATCTAGTAATTTTTAAATTCTCTGTTGGTACAGACAATATATATATCTTATAACCTAAAAAATAAACATGTCCAAATCAAGAGACTTGCCAATTTCAAATTGCGAAAAAAAATTCATTAAAAAAGCACTGACTGAATGGAACGTAAGTGAATAATAATGTAATTCCCTTACTTTATTTAAATCCATTACTTCTAATTATAAGCGATTAGATGGTCGAGCCTTCGAAGAGTTTAGAGAACTAAAAATCGAATTTGGAAAGGATTGGGGATGCTGTAGTGTTTCGGTAGGAGAAACAAGGTAATTATATACATGATTTTTAAAATGGATATATAAATAATTAAAATTTGAAGAGTACTTGCGCAGGTGTCTTGTGAAGTTCAACAACCTAAAGCATCTCGACCAAGTGAAGGCATTTTAAATATCAATATAGAGTTAAATCCACTTGCTGCTTCCAACTTTGAATTTGGCAGACAGTCTGAATTGTCTGTCCAATTGAATAGATTATTGGAAAAAGGTTTAAAAGATTCTAAAGCAATCGATTTAGAATCTCTTTGTATAAAAGTTAATGAAAAGGTTCAGTAATATTATATGCATCATCACATGTTCAGTTAGTAGTAGTATGCTATTTACAATTCTTTTTAAAGGTATGGGTATTCAGAGTAGATATCAATGTATTAAATCATGAAGGCAATATATTAGATGCTGCCTCTATTGCGGCATTAGCTGCATTAACACATTTTCGAAGACCAGATGTTAGTTTTGACGGAGAAGAATTTATTCTTCATACTTATGCCCAAAAAGATCCAATTCCAACAGTAATACATCATTATCCCATTTGTATATCATATGCTGTATTTGATAATGGGTAAATCTTTTTTTTTTTACAATATAATGAAAATGTATACTATTTTATTTTAGAGAAATAATTTTAGCAGATCCAAATCTTCTGGAAGAAAATGTTGCAGATGCTCAATTTACAATTGGTTTAAATGGTTACAAAGAAGTTTGTGGCATGCATTTGGGCGGAAGTGCTGCCATAAGTATAGACACCATTTTAAAAACTTCAAATAATGCAGCACGACGTGCTAATATTGTTATTAATGAAATTAAGAAATGTGTAGAAGAAGACAATTTGAAAAGGTTTTTTTATTATAAATGTTACAGATATATTTTTAATTTATTTTATTGTTTAGGTTAAAAAGGGAGCAAGTTGGACTACATATAAATTTAAGTATGGAGAATAAGTCACAAATTGTACTACATGAAGAATTAAGTTCCTGTTTAGACAAATGGAGCAAAGTTAAAAAGAAAAAGAAAGAAAAACCATCAAAGGAAATTAGTCAATTATGTACTTCAATAAAATCAATGGGAAAACATTCAGCCGTTTTGCTTTCAGAAGAACCTGAAGAAAACAAATGGATACAAAGTAGTGATGAAGAAATGGATAACACTCCAGAAGATACACAAATAAGGAAAAGTAGGTGAAATAATTAAAAATAAAAAAAGGGATTTTTATACATTTCATACTTCACAAATGAGTGAAATACCTTCATGTGGCAAAAAAGTAATGTATTTTATAAATTAGAATATTTTGCATTAAACTTAAATTTATAACGTACATTAAGTTATATATTGAGTATAACTACCATTTGTACAAAATATATCTAGGCTCAGTTCATTTCTTTTTAAATAGTATCTATATTATATGTATATAATTATTTAAGCTCAAGCCCAAGATACTCGCCATTTTTTTTTTTTTCTAAAGCAGCATGGCAATGTTACATAAAGTGCTTGCATAAGTTTCTATTTGATCTGATTTATAACATTCATCAAAGCATGTGAATAATGCATTGTTATTAGGGAGGAGTTTTATGACTTATGGAAGAAGTCCCAAAAATATGTATCTTTGTTAATAAGGATTAACTTTATATTGCTAAGTGTTCAGTAAAATTACACTTTTATTATAGTTAAAGGAAGAAAAACTAATCCTTTTACAGTTGCTATGAAAAAATATAATATAATTTATTTTTTGTAGTTGTATTCTTTTGTCTAACAGAAATTTTTAAATTTCATTATTTTCAGATTTAAAAAAAACAGTATGTAATGATTCTATTTTTGTTAGTTATTGGTCAATAATCAATGTAATAATAGTAAAAGATATTCTTGTACATAACCCAAAGAAAAACTTTCATCATTTGTGCTTTAATTCTATATTATTTGTTTTTATAACTATTTTTCACATAATGGCTTTATTATCAAGGTTACACACTAAATGCTCAATGAATTAGGAATTTCCATAGAATTATTTTAACCCTTGCCTTCGCTCTGTATATCTTAAAACCAGATTCCTTGAAATTTTAATGAACATATTATATACTCTATAAATATCGGTATTTACTATAATAGACGCATTATTAGCAAGTAAAAATATGGAGAATACAATTTCGCTTCTTTCTCAGTCTTGTTACCGATAGCAGTTACTGTGTTTACGAATTTTAAGCGAGTTTTATTTGAATATATTATTGTATTTAAAGTATAATGTAAATATATAGATTTTAGTTATTTAGTGTAGTATAAATGGTTGATATTGCGACAGTTTTGAATATATTAAGTGAACTTAGGTTTGTAGCTGTTCTTAAAGCTAGGTTTGCATAAGGAAATATCTAATTAATTTGGTGGTCAGTCGACTTGGAAAATAAATCAACGAACGTTTGTATTAAGACTGGTTTACAAATGACATATCAAGAAAATCTGTAAATAAATTCAGTTCCTGATTTTCTGCCAAATCATTTTGAATTTAATGGAAGACCAAACGCTGCATATAAATGTAGCTTTTGAGATATTGACAGAAAGCTATGAGATCAATGAAACAACTATAAATTTAAACTAGAGGTTAAAATATTGTTAATAATAATAATAATAATTGTAGTGATAAAACTATTAATTGAAAGCAAGTTAAACCAGCGAGAATGTATGTATCACGGATCTAGGAACGAGATATTAACACCAGCTACGGCTTCACTACATTGTAGAGTTTCAATGGTAACATCCCACCAAATAGAAGTTCTAATGAAGAACAACTTCTGAGGAGTACAAAAACAAGTACTTTATAGAAACTGCCAAATATTTATTGTGATGTTTTAGATTTACATTTTCGAACGTGGCCCTGGACCGCTCTACTTTGTATCAAGAACAAGGAATTAAATTCAGTATTCTCAAATGATAACTGATGTGTTTCCCCCCCTATTTGTAAAATATTGATCAAGATAATGTATTACACATTTAGGTGGACCATGTCACAGAGAAAGATTAGTAAAAAAAACTCAGGACGAATACAGTACATCATTACTTACATTGCGGCAATGCACTAAATATTAAGTCAGTTGAAAATCGATGGGCCTTGTTAAAAACAAGATATGAAAATTTGGTAATCTACACATAAGTTCTTAAAAGAAATTTTAAAAAATGATGAAATATTAAAAGATATTATTGCTGCATTGCTAATATACTACAATGTGTAATAACAAAGCTAAAAGCGGAACTAGGAAGAATTAAACATACATAGTTTTTATTTCAATACTTCTTTTTATTCAATAAATATGAGTAGTAGGAGTTTCAATATCATATTTTCTAATTCGCTGAGTACTTACTGTAGCTATATATTAATGTTGAAAATGTAAAATTTTAAACACTCAAGTTAATACAGTTTTGCAAGTTTCAACTATTTATTTCTATTGCTTATTTGTGTCTTCTTTATATTATAACAAGCTCTTATAGCTGCTCTATACAAAATCAATTTCAGTTTATATTATAACAAGCTCTTATAGCTGCTCTATACAAAATCAATTTCAGTATTCATAGAAACAGTACATGTATTTTATTTCGTCTACCTTGGCATGTAAAATTTCTTACTTTTAGCAATTATGGATTTTTGTTTTTTTTTTTAAAGATAACCAAGAACTACAAAAAATCTTGTGATTGTCAAATATCAGTTTTATGTATGTTCTATGCTTGTGCTTTAAAAATATATTTTATGTAACTTATGTTATATGCTATTTTATTTTAAGATATTTTATTAAGTGGAAAAAAACATTTTCTTGTGTATCCAAAAAAATTAATAAATGTTTTTTCTAGTTAAAACCGAAGCTGATGGTGAGGAAAGCGATGGAGTCTTATTGGAAACAAACGAACAAATAATGAAAAAACAAAAAGTTAAAAGAGAAAATTAAATTGTCAGACATTTCATCAATTACAAAGTACAAACAATAAATGAAACTACATTGGAATAAAATGTAAGCATGTGGGAATGTGTAAGAATAAAGTACAAGATTTTACATAAATTTAATTTAAAAATATAGTTTATGATAGAGTAACATATATAGTTATTGGTACAATTTGTATTTTGTTAGAACCAGGTATTAAAGATTTTTGATAGTTCAGATTATTTAAAGTGGTTTACACTATTATATTTTCCTTATATGCTATAGTAACTTTCATGTTAACTGTTTTCGAAAGCAACAATCAATGGCAATAACAAGTTTTTTGTGCACATGTATCAAGAATGGTTTTGAGAATAATACATCAAAATGCATGTGTAAAGTTACATATGTATAATTATATTTTGCGAAATTGGTATATCATTATATATTTTAAAATTCTTTAGTAAAGACAAATCATCTTGTTTATTCTACTGATAAACACACAGTGCTAATAGCTGTGAATTTGAAAATGTTAAATTAACAGAAAAACAATTAGCAAATTAAGTCGTACTAAGGTGCAAATAATTGTGTGTATTTATTATATTAGGATAGTACTTTTTGAATTGATAATGCAAGTATTGATGGTATAAAATAAAACCATTGCTTTATATACTGTTGTTTTATTTCTATCCTCATTGTAATCCCTTTTAATTTTCAGTACAATATGATATTAATTTATAATAGTATTAATGTGGTATTAGTTATTATTGATGGACTCCTTTATTTTAGACCTAAATAAAAAAGTAAGGTAATAAATATATTAAATGTTTATTTAATATTTTAATCATACATATTCTGAAATATAGCATAATAATATCGTCAAGACATCAATACATTCTTACAGAATTAAATATTAATTTTGTATTCTGAGAAGTATTCATGGATTATTACAAAAAACTGTAATATCTAATCACATTTAACATTACTATAGTCCTGTAAATTTATATTTTATTTTTAAGCAAATGCATAATTTTTTTTTTATAATAATCAGTACTTCTAAGAATAAATACCATGTATTGAGTAACTATGTATTGTCACCACTAATATCATTTTTTTGGTCCAACTTATTACTATGTGTCTTTACAGTATAGATGAAAAATGTAAGAACGTCCTTTTCCTTAACTGGTATTTGTTTAAAATGTTTCATTAACTGCTAAAATTTAATGGGAACAAGATTTATTTCAGTTCGTCTTTTAAATATTATTCATACAACTTACATCAGCTAATTGTGCTTTATTTAGTCCTGGTCTGGTAGAAACTTTATAATGCTTTTTATATCTTCTCAATGTATTCACTTGTAATTGGTATAAATCTACTTCTGGTACATCTGTATCTGTTTCATTACTATCATCTTCAGAATCTTTACGACGACGTTTTGTTCTTGCCGATTGTATTATCATCTTGTGCTTATCGCAAATATAAATATGTTTTACCTAAAATTGTATTTGTTTATAAGAATTTTAAATATATGCAAAAAGCTAGTACTCAATTATTAATTAATTCTGGCATTTCCCCTTAATATTTAATAGTGTATATCTATTTATATTATATTAAAAATATAAAATATATTGTAGAGCTAATCCAATAAATGACAAAAGAAATATTTACTTAGTATTTCCCCTTTTTATGTTTAAGGTAGCAATTTCTTTATTGACATATTTGTTTACTTACGCTATTTGCAATAGTCAACTGTAGTTTTCTATGGATTACAGTCTTTTCTATTCTTTTATTATAAGAAGCGTTGCCGGCTGGTTCTGTACAACGTCTTCCGTTATCCACAAGACAGCACGTTTGATCGATGGGGCCTTGTGAATCTTCTTCGCCGGTACTAAAACCGTTCATTATACGTACACATTAAACTATTGCCACTTAATGAAAAGCTTTTAAAACACCTTTTCAATTAGCGCGAATAGTTAAAACTCACGTCTATTAAACCTTCTACTTTGTTTGCATGCATCAGGTATGCATATGTATGGATGGACGAGCTAAAATGTTTCAAGAAAAGATATGCATTAAGGTCGAATTTGGCTAGAAATGGTAATAAGAATTCATATGTTTCCTGTTATAATAAAACATCAAAAACTCAAATATCCCCAATTTCTTTCTTCTTCTAGAGAATGTAAATAATATGTCCGTTTTATATGTACAAAACATTGTTAATACTTTCATTCAACGAACAAATAACTTTACACAATCATGTACTTATAAATACAATACAGTAATTTGACTTTATAAGTTAGCTAAAAATATTATTGGCCGTCAAAAAATTGTAACTAAACGTAATAACGTTGCCATCATTGGACTATTTTTTGCGGTAAATTTAAATCGAGCCAATGGCATGAAAGAAAAGACCCTATATTACTCTTGTACACCGCATAAGTGGCGTGGGGTCACGAAATACGAAGCCGATCTTCAGTTTGTTCGAGGCTTGTTCAGGTAAGAAATTTTTATATTTTGTGTTGTGTATAGTGTCACTGTTCCATAATTATTTTGTAAGTAGTTATTGATATTTTATGCTTATTCTGTGAGCCATTTGCTTGAAATATGTTTGCGTATATAAAAACTTAAATCCATAAAATGCTATGTATTCTCCATATAACGAACTAGCAAATGGCTGCCATAAGCTTAATATAGGAAGACTTATTAGGCGGCAAAAAATATTTTTTTTCGGTGCTTCTGTATAACCATATGTTTTCATATTTTTTTTATATATTGTCAATTTTTTGGTCTATTTATAGCAAATTTGTTTAGCTCGTAAAGTAAAGCGTTACTACGATTTTGATTTTAAATATTACAAGCTTTGTTCATATGGCAAGCATACATATTAGACTCCATTAGCCCAATGTATTTCTATATGCTACGGGTATGCTTATACGATATAGGCGTGTTTTGGTAGCGTATACACATACAAAATATACAATTTTATGATTATTTTCGCTGTTTAGGGCATTATTTGTGTATGTATAGTGATTCTTCGAAAATATTTGAGTATACTTTTATTGATGACGTAGTGTATTTTGAAACCTTTGTTCCATTTTATACATTTTATTTATCCATTACGTTTTGTTACATTTTGCCGCCAATATGAAATGTCTTAGTATGGGATTAGTGGTGGTTAACTACATATCAATTAAATATAAAAATAAATTTTTGATTTAAATATTTTTTCAAGGTTATTGAGGTCAAATCCCGAATTAGTATTTTTTTTTAGTGATTAGTAAATAAATTTGATGACCTAAATGTTTATGTTTGATTTTTTTTTTTTTGAATAATGATTCTTTGCTCTTTTTTTGTGATATAATTATTTATTTTTTGGAATTTAAAACTAAAAAGGCTAATATTTACAGTAGGTAATTAACTAAGTTATAAAAATCTTAAAAAGGCATTTTCGTTTCACTTGGGCACAAAATATGGAGTTGTATATATAGCGACTTTTGTATTATGAATAGTATTCATTTAAATTTAAATAAAATAACGGTTTGTTTGTGTTTGTTATTAAAGTTTATAATACGCGCAAAGATATTGTGGCGATCTCTATTGTCGAGGTGTTGTAAATTGGGTAAGCCGCACGTGTTAGGTTTCGTTTGGCGGGAAGAAGAACTAAAATGCATCAGAGTAACGTTTATCAGCAAATTTAATGCCACTGTCGGTTAGTTTTTCGGTTGGTGATCACGGAGAAATTTAATAGTATAGGTAATTTTGTAAATTTACTAAGCATATTGTGTACAAATGTTGAGTTTTTAAATGTGTTACAATGGAATTTAATATGTCAGCACAACTTTCCGATATCAGTGTGATATTATATGCATAAGAAAGGCTTTGTTTTACGAGATAATTTTGTCCCCCCTTGTCCCCGCAAAAGTGTGTGGTTCTACCCCCAGGCTAAAGCCCGGGAATGTCTTATTGACCGGACTCGGAACGGGTAGGGTGGAGAGGGGAACTTTACACAATTCTCCGCTGCGTGTGATGGCGCTGGCCAAGTATTGGCGTCCTCTCACTACTGCGTTGCCAGATTTTAGCAACAGTACTCGCGTTTGAAGAATATACGGTCACCTCGTGATTTGTGCATAGGGTTGTTTAAAACGAAATTCTATAATTATTGAATAAAATTGCCGGTTTCGTTTTACGAATGGTGATGTGTCGTTGATGTCAGTATCAAACGATGTGGACTGTGGTTACCGATAGTTCTTGTACCGAGCCGCCGCCACTTTGGTGATTTTACTTTCTGTGGTGTTCGTTAAAATTTCAAGCCAATTATATTTTGCGTCTCGTTTGTTCGTTTTTGTAAGTTTGTTAGCCTGTTTTTTACATGATTTATGTGAGTTTGTAATTCCGGATACTGTTTTTAATTGTAATAAAACCGATGCATGTTGATCGCGCAATCTCGTAGATTATTTGAACGGACGACGTTCCCTCATCCCCCTGTTAATTTCGTCGGAGTGTAGTTATGTCTGAACACAATCGGGGTGCTTGGGGTGTAAGAGAAGACGGTATGTGGTGGCCGGGCGCTATAACTGCGGACCAACAACAGTCTTTACAGCAACACCAACAGATTTTACATCAACAACAGCAATTAGCGGCACAGCAATTACAAAGCAGTACTTCTTCGGCGCCTCCGACTCAGCAACAGATTTTTTCATATAAGATGGCCAGTAGTTTTCAAAATCCGTCAACTAACGTGTCTTCCACATCTCCGATCGGTGCCGCCGGCATACGCGGTTACGATTATAGACTTGGGGGTGGGATGGGAGGAAATCCCACAATGTCCGGTCCAACGCCGGCATCACAGTGGTGGTACCCTAGTGCAATGGACAGTTCGATGCAAAATAGCTTACAAAATAACATACAACAAAACAATATGCAGAACATGCCACCTGTACATACACCCCCTCCTGTGGTAGGTATTTCAACTTAATCTCTTACAAATAATTGTAATATAATAAAGTTAAAACATCCATAAAATGTAAAAGAGTGTATTGTCTGTATTATTTATTGAATAATATTGTGAGCGTCCAATTATTGTGTTAGAGTACAGGGTCATTATCTGGTTACCTCGCTGGAGGTCAAGACAGGTGGTCTGGGTGCGGCAAACGCCAATCTCTGTATAATATATTATCGAAATTAATTAAAACTAGACGCAGCAAATTTTAACGTATTCGTGTATAATGTAATCAAAATGTCCGTGTTATGTTTCAAATAGCTTTTCTATTATATAGCGAAATTAAAAATACACAAAAAAAGTTTTGCACGCTCTCTCGACCCTATGAATTTCGTTTACAGTCGCAAGCACAGATAACTCAACAGCAAGTGGATGCGCAACGGCAACAGCAACAACAAAGTGTCGAGGCTCAGAGACAAGCAGTAGAGGCGCACAGACAACAAGCGGCTGAAGTTCAGCGACAGCAGGAAGCTCACAGACAACAAGCAGAGGCTCATCGGCAACAAGAAGCCCACAGACAACATCAGGAGGTCCAAAGGCAGTATCAGGAGGCCCAAGCGCACTTACATCAGCAAGTTGTTGAGGCGCAAGCTAGGCAAGCCCAATTACAACAAGAACACCAGCAGATTCAGTCGCAGCAGGTGCAGAATCAGTCGCACCATCAAAATAATCAGCAACAAATACATAATTTGCAAGCACCTCCTGCACCGCAAAAAGGCAGAATGCCGCGTGTAAAAGCAGATGCAAGGCCCAGAGGCCGTATGACTGCCTACGCATTCTTTGTACAGACATGCCGCGAAGAACATAAGAAAAAACATCCAGAAGAAAATGTTGTTTTTGCAGAATTTTCGAAGAAGTGTGCAGAACGCTGGAAGGTGAGTGTTAGCTTTTTATATATTTTTTCTTTTTGTTGCTTTTTTTTCTAATTAATTTTGTGGACTAACTCAAAACATTATAATTACTTTCTACACATTCTTTATATAGAAGTTAGTTCTTTGTAATAATTTTGAAGAATTATTTGACGATCAGAAAATTTAATTACTTAAAATTATTTTATTTTTTTCATATTATTATTCAGGTTTATTGTCAAATTAATGTTATTTTTACGTATTTTACTAATAATAATTTTGTATTTGTTCCATATTAAAATAAGAAAAACATATTCATCAAAATAATTTAAAAAAGAAAATTATGCGAATTTAATGTGTGTGCATTGGTTTGTCGACGGGTTTTTAATATTTTAACCCCGCTCTCTATACAACCGAGACTTATATTACCTATCTCGTTTCGAAGGCAAACTGGTTTCGGGTACAGCGACTGCAGGCATCCAAGCCGGCTGTTGTGGCCCGTCTCGGGCGCGCGGTGTTGCCAAATTCGTTAATTTAAATAAAACGAATTTTTACCACGATCTCAGGCAGCATTTGACCCTTGCCATAGTTTGATATGACTTCGGTTTTTTGTGTCCATGCCATCATCATTCATGGTGGTGGCAATGGACTGTTTCGCGTTTCCTTTCCCGACACCATACACTATTACTGTTAATTAAATTTTGTTTCACGCAGGCGCTCCTTTTTTAGTTAGTATATGAAAATCAATGCACGGAGCGTATGGGGGAGAGACTTAGGAATATGAAACCCTTTCCTTCTCTTTTCAACCGAACGTATAGACGTCAGCGATAAAACTAAAATTCGTTGAAAAACAGGAGAGCTTTTTAAGTTCACTAAACTCACGTAAATTCAACAAAAATTTTCATAATTATACGTATTTCGTTTAATTAGTAATTGTTTTTAATGTGTACTTATCTTAATAATTAAAATATAGTCAGCATATTTTCTAGGCAATTGTAATTTTGCTTATAATTGAATAAAAGTTTCGTATACAAGCTGAATTTCTACTTTATGTAGATGAAATAGGGTAATTTTTTTGAGAAATATTCGAAAAATTAAATTGATGAAATAATAATCATAATATTAAAAACAAATAAGTGAAGTAAATGTATTCATTTTCAAATAGTTTTTCTTCAAACGTTTATCTTATTATTATTTAAAATTTTTCTTTTTATTACTTCGATGTTTTAAAAAATGGAATAAACTCAAGATCAACATTCTGTTGATGAAAACCACTATATATCCCATAGCAGAAAATATATCGGTTATTTTCTTTTAATATGCTTCTATCTAACTGTAAATATGAAGTTATCGATATGTTTTTGAACTGAATACCACATATTTTAATCGATACTGCGATTGAAAATAATAAAACTCCCAACGATAATATTTTATATTTTTATTAAAGAACAACTTAAATAAAAGTGTCCAACGGATAGTCGTCTGACACTTTCATAATTAATAGATTTCAATTTTATTGAATAGAATACACACAATTTTATTGACAATATTTCATACGTTTCTGTATCCTTTAAATATATTTGCAAGTTATTTTAAAAAAATATTTCTTGTATTGATTTGTGGTTTTCAAATGACAATAATGTTTCTTAATTTCAAAACTGATACCCCATTTTCTTTATTAAACAAATGAAATTTTAAAAAGACAGAAACTGAACCCAAATGCATCGAGTTTTATTAATATATTTTTTGGAAACTATTGAAATATTTCAAGTTTAATAGTGAGTATAAAATTGATAACGTTTCTAGTTCAGACAAACAAAATTCAAGGGCGCTTCGTGTTATATATATAGTTCGAGTAGATATAACATAATATATACTTATGTATAGATAGGATTAGAGAGATCACATTGAAATTTGAAATATTTTTAATGCATAAGAATTATCTTTGATCTGTGTTATATCTTTATCCAAGCACCACGACAAATTTTAAACGAAAATGGTGAATTTGTCAATTTATTTGTTCATTTTTGTTAATATTTAAAATTCAATTCTGATTTTTTATAAGTGATTGTCAAATTATATTTGCTATTGTTGCTTTACCAACACTTTCAATTTAATATTTTTAAAATTTATTTATGAGCAGTCACATAACTTGACAACAAAAACAACCTTACATGATTCTTAATTGTTACTACAATATGAAAAATTTGAGCGTCATTTTGAATTGACTTAGTTTTATTCATTATGTACCATAGCATACCAGTGCTTACTTATCATGTCTTATGGTTTTATAAATAGAAACTGAAAGAAAGTTGACTGTTCGAAACTGTTACATTACATTTCCGTTTAATCGAAATCTGAACTGGAACACTTATTTAGTACTCATTCTATTTGTATTAGCAAAATTGAAAATACTCGAACACTTCATCTGAAATCTCCCCGATCTCCTCAGATGGAGTTTATCCTGACAAAGAGTATCATAGTTTCAAACTACATTAACGAGTAATCACATACTAATTTAACCTTAATTCGAAATTATCTGTAAAAATGTGTTTCAATTTTGTATACAATTTCTTGTCAGGGCTACTTCTATCTACTTGATAAACTATGGCTTATGCCCAAATTAATTTCTTGACATGAAGCAGTCATACTTATAAAGGTTAGTAACTTTAATTTAATATGTAAAGTTCAAATTTTTTTCACAATTATTATTAAATATTTTATAAATTAGTAATTAGTTTAAAACTATATTAGTTATGTATGTTCTTCAATGATTATTCCTTTTTAAAATTTTTTATCGGCATTTAATACATTGAAAATAAATTAGTATTACTATTATCACCACTTTTTCAAATATAGCAATGCAATATTCCTTTTCAGATATTATAAATTAAAAAATACAAATAATATTACCTATTTTTTGAACAACTAAATAATAATTATAAATTATAACCAATAAATTTCAAATCCGTTAATTGAGGTATATTAAACCACCATTTTGCCGAAGCAGTAGTATTAGTTCTCCATTTATATATGCAAGTTTTTAATTTTTAATGTTTTGGTAATACAATAGATAATATAAATATATGTAAACGCATCAAATATCAATACATTTCCAACACTACCCTTTTGTTGTTTTAATCTATTACACTACTTACTTTTTACATGAATAGGCTTGTCATCTTTATTCTCTCCTCGATTAATTTTGAAATATCACATTTTTCAACTAAGTTAAATATTTTTAATTTTTACTATTTAGTGATTTTATTATTTATTCCATTTCATTCAATTTTTAATTTTCTTATATTTATTCTTTTTCACTGATTACCATTTTCGTTTATCTTCATATATTAATTTCGGTATCTCTCTTTCTCGTACTTCGATTTTATTTTTTTTTCTGTTGTATAATGACTCGGCATTCACTCGCATACAGAAGTAGAAGTATTGTAATTGCTTTGTGCAGTTTCACTTTTACCTGCTTTGAAAACACTTTTCTAGATAGTAAAGATTTTTGAATGCATACGTCTTTTTAGTTCCATTACTTCTTTTTCGTCTTAATTTCTATTTTTACTTCGCAAGTATAATTGTTTTTTTTTTCCTCAACTTTGTTCCCAGTGTTAATTCATTGAATTAAATTTCTTTTGTTTGTTTCAAAATTAAATAATTAACATGGGCCACCTAGTAGATTTATATTTAATCTAATAATAAATGCATTTTTAAACAACATGTTAGAGGATTTTCTTAGAATTTCCGGAATTTTTATGGAATATATTTTAGACATTATCAAAGACCGTACATAATAAGTAATAGTGAATGGTCATTAACCCTTAACTCGTGACGTGGAGTCTCTCAGATTCCGTGCATTAACTTTCTCATTGTTATTTTCGAATTTCTCATTCACTAGCCACTGTTTTGTCGAAATATTCTAAAAGCACGAGTAGGAACGTATATGAGGTTATTTGAAAACCGTTAAATATAATTTTACTTAAAGTATTTACAACTAAATTAGAACAATATATTAAAATTTAACTAAAATATTTATTACCAAAGCGTCATTACAATTATATACACGGTGTAAATAATTAACAATACGATATGTTTAAGACTAAATAATTTGGTCAACAAACAATTATCAAATCCTTACTGAATACAGATAGTGCATATTAGTTGTTTATGAAAAGTATTTTAGTGTTAGGCTGATTTATATAATGGCTGTTTATTATAGATGTTCGAAAATATTTCAAACACGGACAAGAGTTTTAGAATAGTAGATTGCACACTGTTGTATTGTCGACCCTATTTTATGTATATTCCATACTATTATTCCAACAATTCAAAAAACTTGTTCGGCGCCTTTCAAGTGGACTTTCGGTAGTTTGACAAAATTAAACAAATTGAATAAACGCAATAAATTCTCCATTAAAAAATTGATTGAAGATTTGAAAAAAAATCCATTAAAAAAATTATAAAGCAATATATGAGCGGCATGTAAGGGATACACTTGGGTTTAATCCATATAATTTAATATTCATTCTAATAAGAATTTCATGTTTCCAATAAATTAACCATAACATTTTTGATTGTAAAAAGTAAAAGTTTTAATATATTAGTCCTTATGTTAATATAGAGAAACTTTTTAATGATCAAATTTATATGTAATTATATTTCTTATACGAGGGTAGCCGTTTATATTTCGGGAATAGCAAACAAAAAAAATTTTTTATTGAAAATAGTTTTATTGCTTTCCAAAATATTCTCCTTGAAAATCAATGCACTTTTGCATTCGTTTAAACCAATCCGAAAAGCATTGCTGCCATTGTGACAGCGGTAGCTCCAAAATATGAGCTTTGAATGCCTCAACTGCCTTTTCCGATGTAGAAAACCGTTGACCACGAAGTTTATTCTTCGCGTGTGGGAACAAAAAGAAATCACAGGGTGCTAGATCAAGGATGTACGGCGGATGGTTCACCAATTCAGTGTTTTGCTCGGTCAAATACTCAATTGCTTGAACCGACCTGTGAGAGCTCGCATTGTCATGGTGGAGAATGATCTGTCGTTTTCGGTTTGTTTTCCTTATTTCTTCAAAAATTATTGGCAAACAAATAGTTGCGTCCAATTCGGAATTGACCGTTCTACAATTCTCTAAAGGCACGGTTGCAACGTGACCGGTTTTTCCGAAAAAACAGGCAACCATTTGTTTTGATGTGCTTCGAGCACGAACACAACTTTTGTTAGTTTTCGCTCATCTTGGAATACCCACACAATCGACTGCTGTTTACTATCGGGCTCATAAGTATAGATCCAAGATTCGTCACCTGTGACAACTTTATAAATGTTCTTTGAAGCATCGCCAATGCATTTTTTGTGCATTTCTTAGCATCAATCGACGCGAGTCCTTTTTTGAGGGGTTGTCAAATTATGTGGTACCCAACGTGAGCATAGCTTTTTAACGGTTAAATATTCATGCAGGATCTTATGCACGCTGGTGTTACTAATACCTAGAGATGCCTCGATCTCACGGTGTCACATGACGGTCTTGCATTATCAATTCAAACACTGCATTACATTTGTGGGACGACCTTCACGAAATTCATCGTTTAAAGAACGCCGTCCAAGTTTGAATTCATTATACCAACGATATACTGTAGTTTTCGATGGTGCTTCATCACCATATAAAGAATTCAGCCAGTCGATGCATTATTGTTGAGATAATTCACGCCGAAAGTTGTGAAAAATAATTGCACGAAAATGTTCGCGAGTTAATTCTATTTTTTCGCTGACATAAAATTTTCAAGTTACTGTCAACAATAGAAATATGACAAACTTCACGATGCAATCATCAGATCGACGGAAACACTAATAGTGTTGCCAGTTCCCGAAATATAAACGGCTACCCTCGTGCTATTGAAAACGTTTTTAATGTTTGAACTACGAGTACTTGGGAGTCCATATAAAAATAAAAAAAGCTTCCTGTTGCTCAATTTGTATTCAAACATTTCAAAATTCTGTGTTTATTTAATATGTTTGCCTTTTGTGATTCGCCAGTGATAAATTACACACACTAACACATGTATACTGTTTAAAAATAATTTTACATTTTCTGACGTTTGTCTCTGCAACTTATCGTGAATATGAATTAACATCTTATTTGGAAGTGTGGTGCAGATTCATCGCCTTATAAATTCGATCGTTTCTAATTAAGATTTTCAACTGTTACTGATTCTCATGCATAGTAGAACTTTAAAATTTCTTACTGGCATTATAGTCTTTCTGGAGTACGTTACGTGGGCCTTTTTCTTCATTTTAGTTTTCATTTTCGTTTTCATTTTCGCAAATGATTAGTTTTATATTTGTAAAGCGTTTCAGCTTCCCAAGAGGAATTTTGAAAGGCGAAATATGTTTATCAAAAATTCGAATCACACACACGAATATGTCCGAATTACAAGTACCATTTTACATAATTGATTGTGAATTATTCATATATTATAGTTTCCTTATTTAGTGGCTATAGATTAAAAAGGAATGAAGCTAGTTTTTTAAACTATATCTCTATAATTCCCTGAAGTAATTCATTATCTGTTATATCTATTTATCGATTCTAATTTGTACTTTATGTCAACAAATACCTTGCATTGATTTTATTAAATGAGAACGTAAAACTACGAACAAATTATAATTCACAAACATTTTTTTCGATTACTGTTTTTGAAATGCCACGCAGAGGATCACCTATGGTCTCTTAAGTTAAAAAAGTAAGATAAATATTTATATTTATTCCTAAATCGTGTATATGGTTAAAATATATAAAGATAATGTCTTGAATAAACAGATTTCATATTCAACCAACATTTAATAAAAGCACATTTCTTATTCATATGTATTTCAGTATAACACTATTAGTAAAAGAACATAAAAAATTAAAATTTAAAATAAGAAGATATTCACTAGAATACGTATATAGTTGTGAAACGACATATTTTATCTTTCGCACTTTTATATTTGATTTTTAAGATGCTTATATAATTTAAAATGAATGTTCTAAGTAATTCATTAAATGTATTTGTCAATAAATACAGTGAATATCTTAAAAATATCGAATTCAGAGTTTTTATAATACAATAGTTGTCTAATTTTTAAAATTTCTAAATATTTAATCAATTAAGTTACATATATTTTTTAAGTAGTTAATAACTGTAATTATTATGCATTTGTACTGATATAATTACGGTTCTATTTGAGTATTTTTATTTAAAAATTCACATATTTATCGTTCTTATCTCTAATGTTTATTGTAACAAGGATAAGTTTACATTTTTATTTTTACTTTATTATGTTTTTTTTATTTTTTCCGTATAGATATTTACGATATATTAGAGAATGGATTACGAAAATTAAAGATTTTGGGAAAGTTTTTTTTATTATATAATGATTTGTGTTTTGTAATAAATTTAGTGCTGCTTTACTACATATATACAATATTCTATATACATCCAAGGAAATTTTTGTAGTTCCATAAATGCCTATTGAATAAAATTGAATTAATTTTTTAAAAATATTTTCGACAAATTGTGAATTGAAGTTAATACTTAAGTATAAAGGAAAATAACTGAAAATTTAGAAAAATGTATCTTTTATAGAATATATTTCCAGTAATGCTAATTTAAAATAATTTCAATAGGACCATAACGTAAAAGGAATAAACAAAAAATATTAAAAATATTAACATCACTCATACTTAATAATTGATGTTAGATTCTTTGTTTAATGAAAACTTGAAAAATCAGTTTATTCATGCTGTCGTAATTTATTTAAAGTTAATGTCAGAATCTTAATCAAGCACTTCGTTATTTCAGATTTAACCCCATTAATGTTATTTTATTGCTTATTATTGGCACACATTTGTTGCCAATATTCACCAGATGTTCAGATTCAGTGAGAGTAAGCGAACTAACCATTGCAAAAAGTCAATTAGCTTTTAACCAATCTTTCATTTCTTGAAGTCTAGTTAGCGGCATTGTCTCGTAATATCTAATCTTGCGAAGATACATCTTGACCAAAGGATCTCCATGATCATTGAAATTCATTCGTGTTGAAATAAAATATATAGGTTCTTTCTATATAAAATCCGCCTATATCATTACAGAACCACCATTAAAATTTTGACTCTTATAACAATTTATTTTCATTTGTTTCTTGTGTTAGTAATTTACCCCTAGACATTTTTTTGTGGTATGTATACAATAAGTATAAATAAACTTTTAAATACGTTTGGAATAGTTTTGTGTTAGAATGAGATATACGACTTCGTTTAATACCTGTGAAGCCCTGTTGAAATAAAAAAATAATAATACCTCAGTGAATAATAATAATTCTAGGTAATTTCTAATTTTAACTTTAAAAAAAAATGTTCGTAGACAAATTGCAATAATAATTATTGCTTTCACATCTCTCTACAGCTTAACGTCAATTATAGGGGCTTTGGCTAACCATCACGTATTACGTCTGCGCTCTTGGGACAGCTCAACATATGTGTCTTAAAAGGGAAAGCCATCGGACTCAAACCTGAAAACTCAGGCGTGATAAGCCAGCAACTCACAGTTGTTAACCGGCTGTAAATTATATGGGTCTATAGAAATGTCGCTGGGTATATATTAGAATTGGCTTGGAGCTAATGCATATACTCTTCCCATTTAATTTTTTGGCCATTTTACTTTTTATGATAGAAATTATGAATAATCCACATTTTACTTATCATAAAACCAAATTCTTTAAATCTGTCATCAGATTGATATTCTCTTCATTACCGTTTTTCTTTAGGCACATGTAGCCTTATTGGTGTCTGACTTCTATGTCTCATTGATTGTGATAGGCTTTATTAGTAAATTACTGCAGGTGTTACTTAGTTTGTAGTCCTTCTTGGTTTTAATTACGAGGCTTGCATTTTATGCCAATGCAAATCTACCTTAATTTTTTCTGCGTTAGAAAAAACTATCCCCCACCATCAATAATGTTTTTCTCAATACTCCCGATATCAAACTTTTGATAATAACTAGTCGATTAGGATCAATATGATAGATATTTAAATCTGAATCTAGGACTTTAGGACAATACTACATATATAGATAAACCTATATTTAAAAAATGATAAATTTATTGTCTCTTTTTAAACTATCTGAACATTGAAAGCAAAATGTGCAAAAATTTGCTTCGAAATTCAAGTTTTCTGAATAATGGATAGTAATTTTTAAGCAACTATGAAATATAACGGATGCTTCCTATGTACACTGAAAGGTACTCTCGAAAATGATTGTCTGAGATAGTTTATATTATTGAAAAAATGGATTATGCCTTATCATGAAAAATCCTTAATTTCTTGCAAGTAATGAAAAATATGGAGCACATCTCCAAATTACTAGTATACGAATTTTGATTTTCTTTTGAACTGGAAAGAAATTTTGTCTGTAGTTTGTTTTATGGCATATATGCCAAGAAACTGATCAGGACCATTTAAGTAAATAAGCAATTAACAGAATATATTATTGTTAATGCACAACATTTTAGAGAACAAACTTATTTATTCTTAGTGAATATTCTACAATAACCAAGAAAAACTATTCTTTACATAGCAATTTTTCAGATTTACTTCACTAAAATACAGTAAATACATTCTTTTATTAGAATGTTTTATTCTCTTCGCTTTGTTTTATATGCTAATATAAAAAATAAATACTAACTCGATTATTATAGCAGGTGTGTTTAGAATGCAATCCGCATGTATAACGCTTTGTCCACAAATCAAAAGTAGTAGAAAAAATCTGCAAGTGGTATACTGGTAAACGTTATAGCTGACTACCATCTGTAGTCGTAAGATTCTTCCGGCAAGTGTTTGTTATCGTGTGGTATTGTTTACGTTATCACCAAGTTGAATATACTGCTAAGAACAACGTACATTTATCCATCATTGAATATTATTTCGCAATATCGTATCAATATAAAATGAAAATCTAAAACATTACCTTATCTCTTTCTTAAAATTGCAATGCAATATTGAATTGAATTTTTATGCAAAGATTATGTTAAATCGTTTAAATTTGCTACCATTCTTTTTTAATATTGTGCTGTGATGGTACCACAGATACGTACATAGGTGAATGAAGTTACAGACATTTTGATAATATCGTGTTAATTTTGAAAGTGTTTTAAATGACATTTTTTTCAAAATTATTCCATTTTAGTACACAATAATTTTAATAAGATTCTTATTGTTTAGTTTTGTTGTAATAGCTCTAGTTACTTTAATATACATATAAGAAGAAGTAACATTCAATAAGTTTTTTTAGAATCTTTAAAATTGGGCAAAGCCTTTGTTTTGGTTTCGTATCGGTTTTTTTTTTGGTCAGCTTTTTGAACGTGAATTATAATTTTAACGATATTGATATTTGTTTTAAATATGTTGTCCTGCAAATAAAGGTGTGTAAAATGCACTATTTTAGTTAAAATTAGATAAATTAACTCATTAATTTAGACCACGAGTATATATGTTTCTAGATAAATAAAAACTAATTTTTTAATTTTCTTTCTTTTGAATGTTTTTGTATTGTAGAAATGTATTAAAAAGTTTCATAACAGTATAAATTTGGTGTACATATGTTTATGTATGTACCTATGTATCTGTATTTAATCAAACATTACAAAATTTATTATAAGTTAAATTTAATAACTTAACAAATTATGATTTCTATCTCTATTTTTATGCAGATTTTAAAATTTTTACAAAAACAGATTGTATTACTAAAAATATTACGTGTAATTCTATACATTATGGAAACCAATACCAACGTAAATACATAATAAGAATAGTTTTTGTAATACTAACTTGTGTGTATACTAACTACATAAAAAATATGATTCACAAACCTCATTACATAATTTTTAAATATTATGGTAAGAAAAATATTTACTTTTACCATTCCTACATATTCAAGACAAAATGAGAACATGAACTTTTTTAAATTCGTAAAATATCCTAATAAATCCATCTACTGTATTATCTGTCTTTCGATTGATATTTTCGCTTTGATACATTTTACACATCATTTATAACCTTTTAAAGATCAAGGACGTTTGAAAAACTTCTCTTTGGTTCAAATACTGATGGATCGTCGTAAAACCGTACCTGATTTTGTCGAATTTGCCATGTATTTTTTTTAAGTCGCACCAGGTAGAAGTCCCAGTTCAATGTATTTTCGATCTTAGGGGATTTAGGGATTTATTTCCTTTGTTACAAAGGAACTTTCCCAACTTTTCTTAAAATGTAGGTATGTCTATAGCAGTAAATATGTTTCTTAAATAAAACGTTTACTTCTATTTCGTCGTTATTTTGCATAAAATATTGAATGCTCCTGATCTATAGTAGTCACTCCAGACAAGTTATATAAGTTACTACTAATTAAATAGAATAATTTATATTATCTGTATATTTACATATAATTACTAAATTTTTCAGAAATATTGTGTATTATTTCTATTTGTTAATAAATTCATATAAATTTTAAATAATTGGAATATTTTACACATACATACACCGTTGTTCAAAAACGTTCAAGCTTACCCAATAACAGTAATTAATAACTACTAAAATTTTTAGGATGACATCCACGAGCTATAAATGGAATTTTTGCAATGTCACGGTTATAATTAATATATTTGTTAGTACACTATCAATAATTTTGTGGTACTAATTAAATACGAATAGAATATTTTGTTCAAATTTTCTTTTAAGTTTTCAAGGTAAATATTGAATAAAATTGTGAAAACTTAATATTTGTTTTTGCAATTGTTTTTTCTTTGCACAATAAGAACATTTTTCATTTAAAAATAATTCTATATTCTCTTTCCACTCGGCAGAATACATAATTAGTTTACAAAATATCCAAAACAAAATAAAATTAATTATTATGTAAAGGTAGTTGAAAATAATTTAGTTTTTAGTTCGTTTGCACCATTTTTATACCGCATAAATAATAATTAAGTTAAATATTAATTCACAAATTCTTTACAAAATTAGGAAAACCAATCCCATCATTTCATCGATAGTTATTTAATAACTTTCAACACTGTTTAGCATCATTTGGAAAAAATTTTTGAAATTATTTCAACGAATTATCCTTATATAATAACGGTTTCCTAAAATAAATACACTTTTTGGTCATTTACATTTAAAAAATTAATTCTTATTCTACTCATTATTATTCTCTTGCTTTTCAGGTGTCGAATTAGAATTTCTTTTTCATTTTGCTAATCACCTTCGTTTTTTTTTTAACATTTAAACTTGAATTATGTTATGAATATTAACGCGATTGTTCCGAAGCAGCAGCAACCTTGGAATATAGTTCTAATTGAGAAAACGAGAGAATTTCTTTTTCATTTCCCGCGCCCTCTTTTATTTATAGGTTACTTATGTTACTTTAAAAGTTTTGCGGTTCAGCTATTTCCCGTAAGGTGGTGATGTCAGAAATATTTTCGTCGTATTCTCTGTGATCTTTTATTCCCAATAGCATTTGCAAATTGCTAGCATATGCTGTTCTCTTTTTAGTAATTTTTGAAGTAATTTGAGTTTTGTGAAAAATGGAATTCACGCGCGAAAATTTTTGAGTCATGATTATCTATGACTTTAAAGACGAGTTCACTCGACAAGAGTGTTCGTAAAAGTGCGATTGTTTGGCGATGAAGCACCATTCTTGGCGACTGTTGAACGGTGGTACGACTTTTAGCGTGGACGTGTTTCGCTCAAACGAGCTTCATGAGGGACGTCCTGCCACTGCAGTCACTCCTAAAAACATCGACTCTGTGTACAACATGATAAAGACAACCACCGCACATATAGAGGTATTCGGGCATCATTCGACACATGTGTGACCTAAATCAGAACTATCCTGTATGCTCATCTTACTGTCAGATAGCTTTGCGGAAGCTATCGGAAGCTCTACAAAAAGCGCGTATGGATTGGTGCAAAAAATGCTTAAAAGATTCAAAGAGGTCGAACAAAATTAGTATACAACATCGTTACAGGTGACGAAAGTTGGATTTATTGTTACGAGCCAGAAAGCAAACGACAATCAGCTCAATGGGTTTTTAAAGACGAGGAGATTCCCAGGAATGGGAGACGCGGACGAAACTCTGAAAAGAAAATGGTGGGCTTCTTTTCTCAGACGCGCACAGGTCATCTTACTACTATTCCGCTAGGGGATCGTCGCACGTCAATGCTCAATGCTATACAACCATTTGTTTGTCAACTGTGTTCCAAAAAGTGTGCGAGAAACGACCAAGAGGTTGAATTATTCTGCATCAAGACGATGCACCATCACACAGCGCATCTCAAACATCAGACTTTTTAAACGGTTTGTGACTTCTTTTTATTGCGTGGATTGAAATTCAATACCTAGGAGACGACCGTGGAAGCCTACACGAAAACTTCGTATCTGAGGTGACTGAAGAACAATAGGCTCACTGGTTTCACCGAATGCAAAAGTGCATAGATCATAAGGGCCGAATATTTTGAAAAACAATTAAAAATTGATTAAAATAATTGATTTTCTTCTGTATCATCCGCAAAATTTTTAAAGCAACCTACATGTTATTTTCAGTATTGATCTCCATTCGGAAAATGTTTATTTTTTTTTTTATGAGAATTACGATTAACTCTTGATGTTTGTCAACATTTTTTTTATTAATTATTCTAACCAGAATTATTTTTACCAAGACTTTTTGGACTTTTAGTTGCTCACATAATTTTCTATTTCTCTTTTCCCAAATCATTAGCTTTTATTTCTTTTGTCGTCTGGGCTCCCAATCTCTTATTGATTTTACCACATTTATATTATTACCAGCTTCCTTTTTATTTTTTATTATCTTATTAAGTTCATTTTGGTTACAGTTGTTGTACATGTGATAATATTTACTTTAATTTTATCTATTAATTCTACTTGTATTGTTTCCTACAGACGCTAGAAAGTATACTAACTGATTGAAATCTTATATAGTTTTGAAATCATGGCATTTTTTCAAAATTAAGTTGGCAGCATAAATGTCTTAAGTGACACCATTAATATCAAGTTACATTATTTTAACAAATAACTATATATCAATATTTCAACAACTATAATATACGTAAAAAACGAGCTTCTACATTTTTCCGGCTCCGCTTCATATTGTTCAGGGCGTTCACCGAATTTTGTAGCATAATTTTTAAAAAGTCGAAAATAAATTGCTTCAGAACAACCATTCCTATGAACATTGTACACGTATGATGAAAAAGTTCCGAAATGGTCTTGTACGTACAGGAGATTGGATTCCCATGTGCAAGCAAATGTGGAAAGTACCTATCATGGTTTATATATATATATATATATATATACATATATATATATATATATATATATATATATATACATATATATATATATATGTATATACATATATATGTATACAGCTGCGAGCAAATGCTATAGGCACTCCAATAAAATAGGTATTTCACAAAGCAGATAGTTCCGAGTTGAGGGTTATCGGGAAAGTGCGTGTAACCCTTAATAACAGAATTTAAAGTATAAATTCCTAGAAAATGTACATTAGGTGGATATGTAAGATAAAGTTTCAGATTTTTGCGTTAAGTAGTATATTATTTGTATGCGAAATGGGTCACAATTATCTGCAGCTTTAAGAGGCCAGATAATTTTATTACGTAAATAGGGGCTATCCCAAGTAAAAAATTGCTGGGACAAGAAAGTGTTACCATTGTGCAATGCTAAACAACCGTAACCAAAACGACTCGCAGGTATCATAATTTACCTAAAAAGGCTGTTCGGGGAGATGACTAATATAGCGAATTGTGCTCCAGGATAGACATAAATCCCTTATAGCGATTTCTGCCGAAGTGCGCCCAACGCAACGCTTCAATTTCTGTGCATACAGTTAGGAGGTTGCAGCGAATTTATGTGCTCGAACTCCACGACGCAAGCCTTTGCTTACAAAGTTATAGCAGGCAGCGCCTTACGTGGGCAAAAAATATCGGCACTGGAACATGGATGACTGGGCCAAAGGAATTTGGCCCAATGAATCTAATATTGACGTAAGTACTTAAATATATCCCATAATCCTTCTAATATGTATCACAGATCTGAGAATCGTTGTTTTTACACGGAATAGAAATACTCAAAAATCTAAAGCCCTTCGTTTATTCACTGCAGATGTACAACCCTCCTGGAGCAAGTTACATTCATCGGAGGTCAGGGCAGGCATTTCTACCTAAATGTATTTCACCCACTGTTAAATACGGTGGCGGAAACATAATGGAGGGGAGGGGTGTAGACTGCACAGGGTGTCGTCGCAGAAGTGCATTTGTATGAGGAGCGCATAAATGGGGTGCTTTATATCGACATGTTGGAAGAGGTTCTTGAAGCATTTATTGTACAATTTTACGATATCGATTCAAGCGACTACTACTTTCAACAAGACAACGATTCTTGTCACAAACTTCGATCTGTAATTCGACTGTTTGATGAGAATTGAGTAAAGCTTTTGGATTGGCATAATTTAAAGGAAATGATTCATAAACGCAACCACACCTCCAAAGAAGCGCTCAAACGGACAGTGTTTCAGCAATGAGCGTCTGACTCGCCAGGAACTTGTTATAAACTCGTAGCTACTGTGCCTCAAAGAATTAATGCTATAATACAAGCTGGAGGACCATTCAATATTGATTACTAAAAAAATACCCTATTATGTAGTTTATTTTTGTTTTGAGTACCCTAGTTTATCGTAACACTAATATATACATATATTTTGTTTAATATAGGCACACATGACAAACACAATTAGAAAAAGAAACAAATAAAGCGTAATTATACCATAGCTTGGTAAAAGTAACTTTACGGGAATTGGAAACTCTGATAATTTACTAATTAACTGAATCATACTTCCATAAATGAATTAATAGTAGCCGCTTCGACAAAAAAAATTATACAGCTACACGTTTTAAGTAAATTAATTTGTTATAGTTACTTTACTTATTTCAATTGTTTATTATTATCCTGATTTCAAATATGATAGCATTTTTTTTAAATTGTATTTTTATATTTCTCTCTAAATAATTTTTTTTTCAAATTAAGTGATTTATTATTTTACAGATTACTTTTAAATACGTTTTACATCAATCTATAAAGTAAAATGTTAGTATTGCTTGTAAATAGCACACTCTTCAAACCATTTTTACTTTATATCTTGAACAAGAATAAATACGATATTTTTCTCACAAATAATAACACATGATACGAGAAAAACTACATTCAAGATTCACATTTGTTTATAAAAACTTTTTTATTTCGTTTACGTGCATATGCTGATCTTAGTTTACAAAATGAGTCACCGTCAGTTGTATATTTTAAAATATATGTTCTTAAATTTCATTTTACTTATTACTTTTGTAGCCTTACCTAAAATTCAATTTTGTAAGGGCTATATAAATGTTTTTATTTGTATAATACTATATTGCTTAATATATACGCACAATTTTCATTATGTAGATAAAACTTTTTTCTGCTAATTTTAGAAAAAGAAATCTTAGCCGTCATAAATTAGCATAGAATTTGGCTAATGTTTAATCTTGATTGTCAATTATATATTTGAAGACACATTTTGCAGAAACTTTATTTGTATGTCTGTATCGATAGATGCCTTCATATGGCATATGGCACCATTTAATACAACAGTGAGTTTAGTAATTTAATATGCTTAGATTAGAATTGAAACATTTTGACGATCTAGTTAACTTCATAGTAGCATATGAAGACATTTATCACCGAATATATTAAAACCTATTTAAATAAATCTACTTACGAGTGTCTTTTCGTTAATCAATTTTCATAATTGTAGTAGAGATTGCGTTTATTTCTCAACATGATCTCTTGTTTGATATATTTGAACGTGCGGTGATCAAAATCTCTGTGGCTTGAAAAATTCAGTTCCTTAGAAAGTTTGTTCAAAATTTGTCAGGTGCAAGGTATTTCTTGGGCGTGGAAGAAAGTGGCTCTCCAGCAGTACTAAATCTGGCGGATAAGACGGGTGTGGCAATAAGTAGAAGCCTAATTCGTTAATTTTTGCTATAGTGACAACACACCAACTCTTCATTCAAAATTTACGTAGTGCACTCTTTAGAAAATTCATCCACTACGTGGTGCACTTTAACGCTTGTACGATCCGATCACACTTGAACTCAGAACTCATTGATCAACAAAGCATGTCATGCCACGTACTTTTCAGCCCACGGTAATATTTAAAAACAGTAGATATATACATATATTGTTTTTGTTTCTTTATTTAAACTGCCTTGATAAAATAAGTGGTTGAAACTGGTTGAAATTAACTAAAGCTGTGAGCTATTTTGTAAAGGAAAAAAAACACTTCAAATACTGCTATTTCGGTCTTCATTATCTCAATGATTATGTATATTATTCGACTTACTTTTCTGTTTTAATTTAGACGAATATGCTAAACAAAGAAGTTTCAAAAATATGTTTAAATGTACTATGATAATGGAAGATTATATTAGGCGTGGTCATGGTAAAGGCGTGGATTAATTAACCTGCATTTACGAAACAATTCCTAATAGATTGTTAAATTCAAACGAAATTTTTATTTTTAATCTATTATTTGGTTTAATATGAAAGTAAATTTTAATGGAGACTGTGGTTAATTGAATGAATCAAAAAAGATAAACAAAATCTCTTACAACTAAGTTGCCATCATTAGCAGATAATTAATCACAGTACCGCACTGTGACTATCTGCTTATACTAACAACGTAGTTGTCGAAATATGTATACAATATGTGAACATTGATGTGGTAAGGGGTTTTATTTCCCTTTTTCGATTAATTGGTTCAATATGTCAAGAGCTTGGTGATTTATGACATACTAGGTATAATAATAACTAGATTTTACAATCAATGCAAACATTCTAGAAAAACAGTAAGTTTAAAACAGTTATAGCACGCACAGGGAGTGCAACAAGAATTGTAATTAAAAATACAATAATATCAAACACCAAAACAATTTCGTTAGTTTTTCTTGTAATACATAATACTATTTTTAATAAAATAATTGTTCTCAGTTTTCTTTCAAAAAGAAGCTGGGTTTATTAAGACTTTGATTTTTCTATGATTTATGTTTAGTATTATTTTTCAACATGGTATGTATTTTGCAAAAACTGACTTTGGATAATTAACCGAACTATATGACTTTATTAAAGGCAACAACTGTACAATTTAGAATAATTTAAAAGTTGATTTTAATTTATTTTAATTTTATTTCTGTAATGCATTTTTAAAATTCTATATAAGACTTTTGAAGAGTACTGTACTTACTGAGGCAATGACCCCAAACATAAAGCACATGTATGTATGTAATTCGATAAGGGCTATTAATATAATTGCCTCACAGTAATTCGATACACTACCTAAGTTTCGAATATTAATTAATTTTGAAATTCATAATAAAATATTTTAAGTAAATTAGTAAGAATATGATTTCAAAACATTTACAGATACGAAGCAAACAAACTAACAAATTTACCCATGTTCCTTTTTAGATATAATCCAGTATGTTTAGATAATGTAAAGACCTATTAAATATAAAAATGATCTTGTTAAATTGTAAAGAATTATTAATATTCACTTTAATATATTGGTGGAAAAGGTAATAAACAATTAAATATCGATCAAAAATTAATAGTTTTTCCCTAAAAAAACTATAAAATAATTGTGTTTTCTTATAGAGAGTCACTCTATTTTGCAATTTGTTCACTCCTTACTAACCTTATTTACTATTTCAAATGAGTAAATTGCGCGAATGGATTGTTTATATATGTAATGTGGAAACATAATAATTTAATACACATACATGTTATATAAATTTTAATGGTGACACTGATGCTGTAGACATACATTCTATACTTCATATTTTCAAAAACATGCTGAAATTCTTCCCGAGCAATAGTCGGGTGACCTATGTGGACATTTACCTTGACTCGATCGGCGCTGTCTTGAGATAATCCTGTTTTCGATTCGTCATCATGGAGTTGTTCCACAAATTCTAGATAGGTGTGTTTCGGGGGTTTCCCATTGCCCATGTTTTATAATTCCGAGAATTTACACAATCCAATACATGAAATGCCTCATCGGCAAATTCCTCATTATTGTTTGTTATTAAAACAATTTTGTTTCAATATCAGTAGGATGTAATCGATGGATTACAGTAACCTAATATAGGGGCTTTTCTTTAATGCTTTTAAATAAGTTGCTTAACATATTCCTGTAAAGAACAATTTCAAAGTCTATTCTCATACTGTGAATTCTTTCAGACCACAAGTTCCTAAATGTCATGGACTCATTGGGCAAGATGTGATTTTCCCTTATAGGTACAGTTCTTTACTTTAAATCGATCGACCTAACACTCTTTTGCTTCTGTTGAATGAAAACAACATAAGCATATTTTCATTGGGAAATGCTTCATTAAATTGCTCAATACATGATTACAGAGAATAAATCCAGCTTCCGTCAAGATTGTACCTGACATTCCGGAAATGGGAGGCGTCTTGCCCAGACGTAAACGCCATTGCAAACTCGTTAATAATGTCTGAAATATATTTTCAAATATAACGTAGCATTTAACATCAAATGTTACGCAAATATCTAAGAATTATTTTAGAAAAATAACTGATTGTGAATATAACGAAAAATGAATACAATAATGAAGAGTGAACGAAAAAATTATAATAAAAGCTAACGGAAGACGGACACATGCGACTATCGTAAAAGAGATTAGAAACCAATTTGACAATATGACGATATAATTTTCAAGACATTTCCTAGGTTCGATGTAACGTCAGTCATTAAGACACAACTGTTATTGTTCCCCTCTAACACGAGCCTTGTCTTTTTCACACAGTTGTAAAAATTAATGAGCACAGTCCACCCAGTTTTGCTTTCGTAGAGCTGAAAGAAGTTTCATCCCCCATCGCGCCAATTTTTTTTTACTCAGGGAGTCTATTTTTACTTTGTAAACCCTCACTTTTTTTAGCCAGCCCCATAGGCAGTAGGCCAATAGTGTGCGGTTGGGAAACCTTGGATATCAACTAATAGAACTACCGCGATCAGTTCAACCCCTTTTAGACTTTCATCCAGATATTGCTTGATCTGATGAGCGAAATTTGCAGAACCTTCATTGTGATGTAATACATTTGTATTCTGATATTTGGAGGAATATCCTCTTGAAGTCTTCCTAATTAATTTTATAGAAAATGGTAAATGGTCTTCTATGAGGTTATGCTTCAAAATGAAAGGATCAATTAAATGACTATTAAGTATACCACACATTTATCTAAAACTTGCTATGAAAATGTGTTTCAACTGTTACGTGAGAATGTCGACCGACCATACATGGGAGCTGCGAATATGATTGATGCTGTCGCTAAATATTTTTTAATCTGTAAAAACTATTTATGCAAGGTACTATTACTAGTTAATATGAACTCAAAGTCATTGTTGATTTTTACAATGAATATTTTCATTTTTGAGAAAGATTAAGGGAAACGATATTTATTATTGTAGATAATAAATTTTGTTAAAATAATTGTCAATTTCCAAAATATTTTTATCACTTTAAAATATATAAATAGTAATGTCCTTGAACTGGTATGTACAGAAAACCTACTCTTTTTGATTCAAATGTGCTTTTTAAAAATAATTTATATAATTTTAGAAAAGTAATACATATAAAATTCATTACAAGGTTGTATCGTATTTTAATGTGTCGCTGCTATTGACACCAAATATTTTATCAGCCAAAATACCGTTCGAAGGCAGGGATCACAATGAATGAAATATATACATGCATACGTTACATATTAACACTAGTATTGTGTATGTAATGTTTATGTAAGTGAAAGAATATTACATACATTAGCGTGGACATATAAAGATAATAGTATATGAATATCGTTATATGTTTGTCTCATGGTATTAAATAACAAATGTTAGTCAAGCTGAATCATTCTTTATATAAATTAATAGTACTCAAAATTTTAGTAAAATAAAGTGTCGAAATTTCAATATAAATAATTGATAGTGAAAAGAGATAGTGTTAAAAAAACGTCAACAGTACCTGTTACAGTTATTGACGAAAATTGATTGAAGGGAGCAATATTGATCTCATAAAATTATTTCGATGCTAAATATGTATGCCATTGGGTACTACTTTTAAATCATGTAATTGAAAATAGGCATTGTCTTCGAGAGTACCACGAATAATAGAATGCATAGTACTTACTACTCGTTATATGGAACATATAGGAATGTTGAGAAAAAGTTGCCTTATATTAAATATCAACCTTCTCGAATAACCATAGCACTGACTTTAATATTCTGGAAAACTTGAAGAATTCCACTAAAATTGTCTTCAAAGCTTCAAAATAATTCACATTTGGCACACACAGCATTGCAATTAATGAAATAATAGTCAACAAAGCGATGACTAATGTGCCTTTTGCTCATTCAGAGCTCATTGGGTAGGCTCGTTTTGTCGACTGTAATATAATAAAATATTTTAATAAATGATTCCATATGACTCAAATACAAATACACTCGATAGTATTCGTTTTTTGTTTTGAAATAATTATTCGAACTTTTGGAAAATATAGTCAACAGCTACATTTATTTTATTTGCAAACTTTATTATTAATAAATAAAAGATGTCAATTGTGAAAACTTGCACTCAACATTTGAAATATTAAAGAAAAACGTATTCAGTTAAATAATAGTTCCTCGCAGTTGAAAGCGCCATAGAATTATTTAATGGTAGATTTTAGCCTTATGCTACAAAAGGGTAGTAACAAATTGCTACCAAATACTCATTTTCATTAGCCTGCCTCGAGCGTAGTTTGAAAAACATCTGTGTAGATTATTCGTGGATACAAACTCGGTTGGTTCATCAGGTTGATGTCTAGTGACGCTACTAGATTAATACAATCACATACATAAGAATGGTACTATATAATATTGGGTCTGGGAAAAAGTTCGTGGCGTTTTTCCCGATAGATGGCATTGGTTGCCGATAACTAAAGAACAACAAGTCACAGCGACACCACCGACGGCTCGTTTTTTAGATGACCTTCCGAACGTTAGTTTGAGCGTAGAAACATTGTAATCGGTGCAGTGGTTGGAAAGTTATTCGCACTTGAAAATGGAGAAGAATAATGAGAAATTTCGCTATATTCTGCAATATTATTATGATAAGGGGAAGAACACTGCGCAGGCTTGTGATAAAATTTGTGCTGTGTACGGTGAAGGTACTTTATCGAAATCTGTTTCGCGGAAATGGTTCGCTCGCTTTCGTTCTGGAAATTTCAATGTGAAAGATGAGTCACGCTCCGGTCGTCCAATCACTGAAAAATCTGATGAAATTCTTGAAAAAGTCCAACAAGATAAGCATATCAGCAGTGTCGATATTGGCATGGAGCTAGGCATTGACCACAAAACTGTTTTGAACCATTTACACAAAGCTGGTTACAAAAAAAAGCTTGACGTATGGGTTCCTCATGAGTTGAGCGTGAAAAACATGATGGACCGAATTAACATCTGCGATGCGCTGCTGAAACGGAATGAAATCGTGCCGTTTCTGAAACGTTTAATAACCGGAGATGAAAAATGGATTACGTACGATAATCGGAAGCGTAAAAGATCGTGGATAAAGGATGGTGAGCCGTCACAAGCGTTCGCTAAGCCAACATTGACGCCAAAAAGAGTGATGCTGTGTGTATGGTGGGACTGGAGGGGAATCGTCCACTACGAGTTACTTCCAACTGGTCAGACGATTGATTCTCAACTCTACTGTGCACAACTAGAGAGATTACGCCAGGCGATTGAAAGAAAACGGCCCGAATTGATTAATAGGAAAGGTGTTGTCTTCCATCATGACAACGCCCAACCACACACTTCTTTGATGACCCGTCAAAAATTGAGAGAGTTTGGTTGGGAAGTTTTGATGCACCCACCTTACAGTCCGGATATAGCACCCTCTGACTATCATCTGTTTCGATCTCTGCAGAACTCTCTCAATGGAATTAAGTTGGTTTCAAAAGAAGCCTGTGAAAACTACTTGATTCAGTTTTTCGACCAGAAACCACAGAAGTTTTTCACCGATGGGATCATGGATCTACCAAAAAAATGGCGAAACATTGTCGATAATAATGGAGCATATTCGGTTTAAATGAATTCGTCCACGCGCCATGCGGGGACCAGTTGAATTTTACTGAAAAAACGCCACGAACTTTTTCCCAGACCCAATACATTAGTATTTTACTGTTAAAACTGCGTACTTTGCTAAATAGCATTTTATGTTATAAAAAGGAATAATTGGGTAGTAAGTAAAACAGTTAATGACTATATTTCCTATTACTTGATTCAAGTACATCATCTACCATCTCTTAGTTTAAATAAGTATAGATAGAAAAAACCGTGTATCTTAGGTATGCTATTTAAACATGTTTACCCAAAAATATTCAAATTTAAGAAGGATCTATACACAATAATTATTAAAGCTAATTCTGGTGAAATTAGGACAGTCTAATGTGTACGACGGTAAGTATAATAATTCTATTAACATTAGGATTAGTAATAGTCTTAAGTTCTGTTCCTATAAATAATATATTTTAATTTACTCTGTAAACTTTCAGAGTGACGTAAATTTGAAGTATACCAACAGAGTTAAAATCAGTTCTGAATAACGTAAACGAATGTTGCCCGCATAATACCAAAATCGAGTTTTCATTAAACGATAAACCAATGCTTACGCACGTTAAGTACGAGTAACAAATACACTTTCTCCTCCCAACTGATCAAAATACATTCACTGTAACATATAATTAAATGTTTTCCTTTATTTTATTAGATATGTGTAGAAAGATCATTTCGTTGTTATTTGTTAATTCAAAAAAATTTTATCATTTATTTACGTCGTATTCTTGTTCATTTTTATTAGACTATGTTGGATAAAGAAAAGAAGCGTTTTCATGAAATGGCTGAAAAAGACAAGAAACGTTATGATGCCGAAATGCAGAACTACACTCCACCTAAAGGAGAGAAACAACGTGGAAAGAAAAGGAAGCAAATCAAAGATCCTAATGCTCCAAAGAGATCTTTGTAAGTCGAATTTTTTAAACGTTTGCGTAAATATATGAAACTCCTTGATTTTGCAATTACTTCACTATTTTAAAATCTAATTTATTTCAATTAGTCTAAAATTGATTTATCATATTGATATTTTTAAAAATTATTGTACATAAAAATTAAGAACTCAAGAAGTAATTACTTAGTAAAATGTATGTTTTTCACCTTGAAAATTAACAAATTCTGTTTGATATTATTCGTTAATGTTATCTACTTTAAAACGGCAACATCACGTTTTCTTGTAATATTTTTTTATACCTCGCAGATAATTCTAGTTATTAAAAAAATAATTTTTTGTTTATATTTTTTTAAAATTATCTTTAAAAACTTGTTTAAAGTATTCAAAGTAAATAAAGTCTTGCATAAAAAATATATTTTTATAAGAAAAAATATTTTCAAAATTAAATCAAACTTCTTGATTAAATAAAGATCTATCTAATATTTTTAAATATTAGTTATATTGACAGTAATAAATGGAATTCTGTTATTGAAGATAAAATTATAGAGGAAGTAGGTGTATGTTATATAGTTCTTACTTTTATTTTAATTTTTTTACTCTATTTTAAACATATTAAAAATTAATAAGTACGTAATTTAGTATGATTTCCTCTTATATATTTCTTCTTGTAGATTTAGAATATCATTTTTGTTAAAGATGTAATTTGTCTGCAGGATGTTTTTCGTAACGTTTCTGTAAACACTATATATATTGGGCGAGCTTTTGCTTCTGCAGAAATTTGGTAGAATTTCCATTGTATAATAGGCTGTCAAAAATATTTCATCAAATACGTGTTTATTTGCTTTGAATAGTTTAAAATTAATTCATAAGCTTAGTTATTCGGTTTTGTAGCGACTTACTCACAAATAGTTACGTGAAAAACATATGTTTTCATGTGTGTGCAGAGAGCTTATTTTACTAAGCACAAATTGATCGATCGTTGAATTAACATGTTAATGATTCAGTGATCATAAAATTGTGCGAGAATAATGCTATTCAGAAAAATATTTTAATGATAACCTGTTAATTCATTAAAATAAGACTAGTAAATAGAACATTATTTTCTCTAAATTCATTAATGAAAATATACGTATTCGTACAGGTCTGCTTTCTTCTGGTTTTGTAACGATGAACGTGGTAAGGTGAAAGGTGCCAATCCAGAATACGGCGTAGGTGATATTGCCAAAGAATTGGGTAGAAGGTGGGCCGATGCTGATTCAGAGACTAAAGCCAAGTACGAAGCAATGGCAGAAAAAGACAAAGCTCGCTATGAAAAAGTAAGTATGAATGAATATATTTGTTTATTGTAGTTATTTTATATAAGGTTTTCAAAGTTGTACATATTTAAAAGTTAAAAAAATTGTTATCAATTATTGTACTTTCATTGTTTAGTTAATATGTAATAGATTATCAAATCTTGATCTTTTCTCCCGAATTACTAGAATCACTATATTTCATTATTATTTATTGCTGTTCTAATAGAGAATTCCACCACGTTAATAAATAAATGATCTAGTATACTCATTGATCATATCCTTTTATAAAATAATTTTATATTTAATAGATAACGGCATTCTTTTTTTTTATTTGCACGTTTGTTGTAAGCATAATATGTGTACAATATTCAATAATTTTTTTTTACAAAAACTTTCCGAAGAGAGTATATTTTTGAAATACATTAGACTTGAGTATCCATTTACAAAACCGCACTAATAGGTATGTTTTAAGTCCGCCAACACAAATATTATATTACTGTAATAACTCTGTCGAGTAATATGGCTATTTCAAAGCAATCTTTGTATATTGTATTATTCACTTCTTTTTCACTGTATTTCTTTTGGAGTAATTTGTTTAATATCTCAAACCAGCTTTCAAATACACGTTGTCATTTTTTTTCATGAAAACTTTCCGAATTTGAAACAGGAATTTAACATTCATTATATCATTTTCACGAACAGTGTATTAGTAACGTTTGAAGGTAACAATATATATTATTATCAGTTCATTTTGTTGCACATCTTCCATTGAACTATATTTTATCTAGATGAAATTTTTTTTTGTTCTGTAGTATATATCCATTTAATTTATAGCATATCATAAAACTAAACATTTTCACTAGTTAATATAACCTAGTTTAGTGTCGGCAATCATATATATAAAATGTTTTAAAGAGTGCCATTATTTAAGATCATTAAGATTCTTATTATTCGCACATTTTTTTATAAAGACAATATAGGTAATTGCGATTTCTAAAGGCATTGATAGGTGTTACAAAGTGTGTATAAAATAACGCAACATTGTTGATATTCCTGATGTTTTTGTTATTACCACTATAATTCCTGTGTCCAAATGATCAATTTCAATTACTTAAAAGTATTTATCATTATTTCTTTTTTAATATATTGATGTGCTTACGAAGTGAAAAAGTTCAGCGTATACTTGGGAGATTCATATTTATAATATAAATACCAGTTAAAACTAACATTATTAGTTACTACTCATGCGTACCACTGCTACTTCTCGCTAAGTATATTATGAAATTTTTACTGCACGCCGTGCAAGTAATTCCTAAAACTGTATACGTGTACAGCTAGTGGTACTATTGAGAATAACAACTTTGTTGTCCAAACACGAATACAGTTTGTATTGTACCATGTGATGTACAAAATTTTCAACATATTTGCGTGCAATCGTCTGAATTAAAAAAAAATCATAATGTAGTCATTTATATTAGAAGGAAAGTTAAATTAAACATATTGAATTTGATAATCGTTAGTATCAAGATGTATATACGTTGGCGATATTTATCGGTGTTGATGATCCTACCCTATTGTTTGTATTTTATCCGGTAAGTAAGCCAACATGAAAAGAATATAAACTAAAATTAAATGAGTCAAGTTACTCTACCTTTCATTTCTTTCACTTACGTTTTTTATATGTAGTTTTGTGTTATATTTCAGAGATTCTATTACATAACATTGATTAAATAACTTTCGAAGATAATTCTCCAATACTTAAATTACAAGTTTATAAGACTTTTATTTCTTGTTTGCTAAAACTATTGTTATATAAGCATATTAATTGATGTGATTATCTTATTTTTGTTTTTTTAAATTTAAACTCCTGTATGAAATAATAAAATTAAATATATTTCATCATTTTCTCATTCAACTAATACCTGCTAATTTTAGTAGTGTTATTGAATGATTGAATCCACTTATAAACTTATGTATAATCATAATATTAAAATAAAAATGTCTTAAGAATAAAAATGAATTGAATAAATAAATATGAATCATAAATGAGTCATAAGCTTATGTCAAATCAAGTCATTCAACTATATGAAAGTTAGATGTATGTGTGATTGCACATCGGATTTATGTTGTAAATATATAATACAAAATAAAAATATATTGGCCTTTAAACGTAACTATTAAAAAAAGTAAATAGCAAAAGAGTCGAAAAGAATGTCGAAAATAAAAAAATATTTTTTTGTATTAAATTATAAAAATATTTAAATTTAAATGGAACATTACATTGTTTAAAGTATTCCGAAGGGTTTCATTAATTTTCATTAAATATATAAAGTAAAACAATAATAAAACAAATTTTACATTGCATTTATAAATTTTTAAAAAATATATAGCCATGTTAGATTTTTTGCGTAAAATAAATTAAGGTAACAAGTATTAAAAGGATATTATAAAACGATAATGCAAAGCAATGTGAGAGAACTGTACGTCCATCTCTTGGGTAGAAATAAAACTTCTATAGATAAAAGTGAAAGCCCCACTGTCCACATTGAACAGAATATCTTTTTAACCTTCTAAACAGCGACATGTGCATATAAACAGACAGTTTCTCTTTCATTACTTTATACTATCGTTTTGATAATACCTACAAAGTGTGTTGAACTGCCGAACAAAATCAGACTACCTGATAAGCTTTGGAGTAAGCGAAACGAGTCAGTAGTTATTTCTGTTATATAAATGTTAGATAAGTACATTAGTATCTAAGTCTCAATCTTTGGGGCATGTCCCATAAATAATCGTAGGGCCAATAATAAATCTTTAAAGAATGTTTACTATAATTACTTGAGTAGAAGTGGCATTAGTTTAGAACGATGTTTTTCAACCTTAAGGGGGCGAATGTTAATTGAGAATCGTTGCATTAGGTTGTCGATTCTAGTCATAGTAACTCAATTTTATTTGCCGAACGGTATATAATAAAGGAAAAATAATGTTATGGCTATTTAAACCAAAAGTTCATTAAGTAATACATAATATTGATTAGAAACTTATAATCATTGTACATACTATAAAACATTATTTTAAATTTCTCCTATTATATACTTTAAATTATTTACAGGAAATGACTGCATACAAAATGAAAAATAATCCAAATGTCCAGGCTGCTGGAAATGTACCTGATCAGGAGGAAGAGGAGGAGGAAGAAGAAGAGGCAGACGAAGATGAAGACGAGTAAATAGGTGTTTCGCGCTAATGGTACCTCATCGCGCCTTTCATTCATTCCTCCGATGTACATATAGCAGTGTTTGTGTTCTCATTTTTTACCTACGTCTGTTTGATTGTGCGTACTTACAACAACAAAACAAAAAAATGATAATAATGAAAAACAACAAAAAAAAATAAACAAAATATATATACATATAATAACTGACTGTGTGAATGATTCTCTCGAATGTTTTCTGCTGGATAGTCTCACATGCTGTTCGTCGCCGCGCTGGGGCTGTTCGTTATATATAAAATCTTGGAAACAGAAAATAAAATTTTTGAGGAATTTATCACCTCGACCTGTGTATATTTTTGAAATAGTTTTAACGACCGAGGTATGAATTTCCTTTTTGTTTTGTTTTCTTTCACCTTCTTTTTAATATTACAAACAGTATGTAGAGGAGATGAACTGTTCGATAATTAAACTTCAGTCAGCAAATTTTTAATTTTAAAATGAAAGTAAAATACACAGATATATAGGGAAACATGATGAAAACGACGTGCGTATTAATAATAAAAAAAATTTGTATTATCACTTTAATTTTTATCAGTTGTTTTTTAAATTAATCTTAGTAATATGAGAGTCCGTGCTCAGGCAGAAACGACGGGTTCGCAATCTATTATTTGATTTGTTATATCACAGCAATCGGTCTTCCTCTCCCACTAAAAACAAGGAAAACAATAAAAGTTTGTCCCTTCTGCCAGGGGCAAACCGCATTTCACATTTAAGACTTTTTTCCGATTTTATATATGTTAATATTTTAATTTACAGTTTTAACTGTATTTGTTTTTATTATATTTGTTTGGAAACAGTTACTTGTCATAATAAATAATTATCATAGACTGAATAATAAAATGTTACCAAATATTTAAAATAAAAAAAAAGGAAAAAAAATCTTAAATGTGAAGTATTAGTTAGGTTATCATTAATAATAAATAAATACACTGGACAAACCGGATGCTGCGATTTAATTTATTTATGTATTTACTTTTAAGTTGTGTACGGCTAAATATGTGTCCGTTTTCTCTTTTTTAACCCCATAGGATAAGCAGAGCAGAATATTTTTTATTATAATTTAATTGTTACAAACTCTGTAATGTAAAACAGGTGATCTATATTATTGTAGGTGGCACGTTGGTATTTTTTCCTCTCATTATCAAATGCCACCTCATGTGCATTAAATATGGACAATACAATAAGAACGACATTACATTTTCACCAAAGTGATAGAAACTATTTGATCATTGTCTATATTTTGTGGATGTTTGAAATAAATAAATACAGTTTACTTGAAACACATGAAAAAAGGAATATGTTATAAATATGATATATTAATAACGAAAAAGTCCCTATTATTATAAATGAACATGCAATCCGATTTCTTTTGGGGTATCAAAACGAAAAAAGAAAATAAATGTGAAGTGACTTGTTATGGTTTTCTTTCCTTATTTTTTTATATATACTAATTATAAGTTTAAGTGTTGTTTATGTGTTTAAAATTTCTTTCCTATTGGTTTTTTATTATTATGACAATTACTGTTTTTTCTTGTTTATAATAAATAATATTGATAATGTCCATAAAATGGAAAAAAACATTTCACTTCTCATAAACAAATTGCTCTGTGTTATTTTAGGGAGAATTTAATAGAAGCAATGTTTGTTTTTTGTATCTTATAGGGATAAATAAAAATAATAAAATTTTCAGAAAAAATGCTTTCCTGGACTGTATATTTTATTTTAAGTAATAACTATTACCCAAATCTGTGAGGAGAATGATTGACATTTTTGCAGTTGCAAAAATATAGTCAGTAGTTTCTAATATGAAAAGTCGGTTTTTTTATACTTTATAACGTAACAAGTATGGAAGACTTTAAAATCTTGAAAGAGTCATAGATTCGTTCGATTTTGA
Organism: Dermolepida albohirtum; assembly: GCA_031893035.1. Taxonomy (NCBI): domain Eukaryota; kingdom Metazoa; phylum Arthropoda; class Insecta; order Coleoptera; family Scarabaeidae; genus Dermolepida; species Dermolepida albohirtum. The sequence goes on along the minus strand of JAVIWB010006960.1, from coordinate 88,415 downwards.
TGCATAAGTGTCTATGCCATTTAACATTCTAAAATATTGATAGAATCTAATAATTTGTGGAGTATTACAGTATTCATTTCCAACAAGCTCAATGTATCATATTTTTTTACATGTTTAATGTTCTCAATCTGTCTTCAATAACTGCTAATTTAAATTATGAATACTGATATTTGCATAGAAGTTCCCAGTTTTCTTCAAATAATTATGATATGCGCGGTGTACACCAAATGCAATCGAGCGTACAAGTTTTGGTAAATATATTAACAAATTTGAATTGTGAATAATTATTAAATACTATAAAAAGAATAATATTAGAGTGTTATAGCTGTTTTAGTGGTAAAGTGTTGGTTGCAATTTTTTCTGCGAGTTTAGCTACGCATATGGTAAGTGAAAACAGTAACTATTGAAAATCGCACCTGTACTTGAATAACTACATATATAACACGTAAAGTGATGAATGTCAATTGCTAAGTCAAATTTTTTCATCAGATTAGAGAAATGAATGTCCGTTTTCATATTAAAATTTACTTCTTGCATGGAACAGATAAATCGACATTGTAAATAAAATGACAACAAAACAATGTTTTTTTCATGGCGTGTAAAGTTTTTGAACTTTTTTTTTATTGACTTGCCCTTCTACACATGTTCGTCATTTCACGATTAAAGTGATAACGTTTATTCTGATCGTGTTTTTTTAATTTATACTTTACATATACGTATGAAGAAGACACGATCAGAAGTCTCGATTTTTCTTAATTTGTACGAACATTCAAATACACAATCTGGATGTCTTTAATCATACACTAAACATTTTTATTTCATGCTTATATATATATACACACACATACATATATATATATATATATATATATATATATATATATATACATAGGATACCTTATTAGCAAAATTATTTACTTGCTTCATTACAGCATGTAGCATTTTTCAAAATTGGTTGATCGTAGTTCAGATATTGTAATAAGAGTCGTTTTGAATATAAATAATTACACGAATTTCTAATAGTAAGAATATAAAAGGTTTATAAATAATTGATGCAGTAAGTTTTCAAAGAATAAATTCGCCGGTAGTTTGTGTAATTTTTTTAGCAGTAACTTGTTGCAAGGAATGCAAATCTTTTTTGTTTATAGTTAGTTTCTATTTAAGTCTGTATACATTTTTATAGTTATTCATATAAACGTATTCTGTACTGTGTAAAGCATTTCATGTTATTACGTACAAGCTGCAGCTGCGCATTATTGAAAAAGAATTCTTTATTCACTTATTGTACAAAAACCGACTTCTGTGACTGACGGTGGACAACTGTTCAGTTTTCCCTTTAAATTATATAAATCTTATTCGACAATCCTATCTATCGTCATATGTGACCATATCATTAGTAGGGCAGAATAATTCAAACTTGATTAGATTTATAAAAAAGATTGAACATAAATTTACTGTTAAAAAAACTTGTAGTGTATTTGTCTCCTTTCAATTGTTGGGGAGAGAGAGGGAGCTATTACAAAAAAGATAACACCGGAATATGCAGTTGACCGTAGTAAGTAGTTCAGTATTAACCTTCGAATAATTATGTTTTGCAGTTATGCTATTCTGAAAGGAAATGTGAACATGTGTTCATAACAAATATTTCTGCAGATTTTTTTAAGAACCGTAGGTATGGGAATGAGGGTATACATTTTAGTTTTCATGTATACATGTATGTATAAGTGTTACTTTTATTTATGTAAGCAAAATTATTACTCGCATATAGTACATTATTTTAATTACGTGATAGTACATTAATTTAATAACGTACGCATCGTCATTTGTATTTATAAGAGTATAAAATCATATTTGATTTTTCGGAAACACAAATATTTATTTGTAACCCTTAAAGTTTAAAACGTAATTATAAAAACAGCCGAGAGGGGTTTAGCAAGAAAAGCCTGGCTTATATTCAAAGTTGTCTTTATCCATATTTGAAACAACGACACAAGGGTTATCGATGCAACTTCGTACTTTACAATACAATTTGAATATACATATTTTTGCTTTTTTCCAAAACATTTGAAATCAGTCTGCATGTATGCTGTTCCCCCATTTCGATTTGTTAAAATTGTGATTTGTGGCTTTGGCAAAAAAATATTAATCCTGAATTATTAAAGGTTTTTAATAACAATCAAATTAAAATAGTAAGAAAGTTATACAGCGTGACAAAGAAGTATATTTTTCGTATCGAAATTCTATTTTAATCTATTAAATATTATTATTAATTTTTTAAAACAAAAATTAGCGTAAATTTTGGCCTCTGCTAACTTATTATGTGATAATTTGTATTTGAATATAAAAAATCATCCGCACTTAAGTCGTTCAATACACGTGCAAATTGATGAAGTAGACTATGGCATTTATCGTGATAGATGTGGTAATACGAATGTTAAACATTCACTCCTAAATGCAATAATAAAATAAGTTATTTTATTTATAATGACAGTTGACAACAGAATAATATTAGAAAAATGAATACTTTTTATACAAACAAGTGAGGAACGACTAAATAACTATCAACAAAGCTTTTTCCTTATTATGCAATTTAATAATTTGTTTTTACGGTCTAAGATTACACTGCTTTTCATCATCGCCTAGGTCGAAAATGTTAAATTTTCACGATTACAAATGCAATAAATTTGATAAAGAATTTGTAACTGTCAAGTTATTAGACTTGCGGCCATCGTCAACTATTTAGTTAAAAAAGAAATTCTTAAAAGAGTTTGAAACATTAAAAGATTGGAAAACAGAAATAAAAAAAATGTGATATTTATTTTATTAGTTCAATTTCCAAAAATTATAAAGAATTAGTAGTTTGCTTTTTATTAAATGTATATTTCGACTTTTAATTACTTCGAAATTCAAAATATTTGTATATAAATGATACCTACGTTACTCACTCTGTACATAGGTGCATAAGGTTCAATATAATCCCATGCTTTCACATCCCCCAAAAGTTTAACACTAATTACAGGTGGCTTTGATACAACATGAGTTATCACGCTCGCACTTGTGGTGCGATTTAAGATCTTTATTTCTCAGCATCTGCTTATAGGGAACTCTCGAAAAACCTTCCTGGACACCGAGACAGACTCAAACTCATCGAGCAATATGCATGTAATAATGTCGATGCTTAATCCAGTATGATTTTTCTGTCAACCATTTGCATTGCCCAATTTTTATCAACGCAATAACACTAAATTGTAATTATTTCCTTCTATAATTAAGAACATATTTCATTTATTGTGTTTCATATTTGAAAAAAAAATTCCAAACAATATTTAAAATATTGCAGAAAGCTGCATTTGCTATCTGATTGATGTGATTTGAGTGTTTGTAATGTGAAAGTACGATACGATAAACTAAATTTATAAAAATATGTACTAGATGGAGAACATTTTGAAAAATGGCACTATAATGACGCATTTCTGTAGCCCAATTAAGGAATTAAGCAGAACTAAGTAAAATAAGTTTGACATAAAAAAATTCATCTCATGTTATCCCAGGATGACAGAAAATGTCTTTCTTTGTTAAAATAAAAGCCTTAGCTTTTATTTTAACAAAAAAATTATATTACATACACTACAGCCCATAAGTGAGGGATAACTTATCATAAATAACAAAACACTTGTATTTTAGACACATCCCTTAGACTTTTACCTGTTTTGGTGAGAATAATTGAAATAATAATTGTAAATGTAATTCTGAGAAGGATTATTCGGATTATTATTATAAATTAGATAAATATATTTGTTTCTGAAAAATATTGTAAATCCTTTTAATAGTTTTATGGCGTCTATTTAATAGAAATATTTTATATACCCAATAAATTTAATAGGGTTTACAACGCAATATTATTATAATGGTATTAGGTATTCATAGTAAACTATTTAGCAATTTAAAAATTAGTTTTCGTGCAGCATTTGTCCGAGTAAGTTGCAATACGAGTATTTGAGAACAGACGTAAAAGTAACATAAAAATGCCGAAAAGAAAGGAACTTAGCGCAGAAGCTCGTAGTTCTATAATAACGCTACATGGTGAAAAATTTTCACTGCGGCAAATAGCCCAAAAGTTAAATTTATCTTATCACGCTGTGCAAGGAACGGTGAAACGATATTCACAAAGTGGATCATTACAACCAATAAAATGTTGCGAAAGGCCAAGGGTAACTACCAAACAAGAAGATTTGCGCCTAAAAATACTATCAAAACGAAATAGGCGCCTCACAGCTCCTCAGCTTCGAGCAGAGCTGAATGAAGGCCGTCGAAAGCCTGTGTCACTGACTACTGTAAAACGACGTTTGACAAAGGCGGGACTACATGGGCGTATTGCAGCTCGAAAACCATTATTGAATCGAAATCGTAAAAAACGGTTACAATGGGCCCAGGACCATCAACACTGGGACATGGAAATGTGGAAGCAGGTGTTATGGATAGATGAGTCAAAGTTCCAAGTGTTTGGTAGTAATCGACGAGTTTTCGTTCGAAGACAAATGGGTGAAAGGATGTTACCCGAATGTGTAGTGCCAACTGGAAGGTTCTGTGCTTGTTTGGGGATCCTTTTCCTTTGATGGTGTCGGAGATTTGTACTGCATTGAAGGCATTTAAAAAAAAGAGGGGTACCTGAAGATTTTGGAGAACATGCAATTCCGTCTGGATTAAGGTTAATTGGTGAAGGTTTTCACCTACAAGATAATAATCCCAAACACACTTCCCAACTTTGTAAAAACTATGTGAATCAAAAAGAGGAGGAAGGGGTGCTGATAAATATGATTTGGCCTCCACAATCACCCGATCTCAACCCTATCGAATTACTGTGGGATGAATTAGATAGAAACGCGAGAGAAAGCTGTCCACAATCTCAGAAACAGCTTTGGGAGCAACTTACAAGGGTGTGGAATAATTTACCAATGGATACGCTCCAGAAACTTGTATCGCGGTTGCCTAATATTTGTAAAGAAATCATTAAGCGCAGAGGTGGATACTTCGACGAAAGTCGAATATGGTAAAAAATTCTATAGAATATGTTGAAATTATTTTATTTTATAAGGAAAACTGTTCATTTGTCTCGTAGATATAGTTTTGTAGAAATATACGTTTTGTTTCACTAAGCGTACATATTTTTTTTAAATTTCATCTACTAATCCCTCACTTATGGCCTATAGTGTATATCTTGCAATCCAACCGTAAATGAGACGAAGTTCAGATTGATACAATTTGCGGCGTTTGTTCTTCCACATAACAAACCTACCTTAATAAAGAGAGAAACATAGGCATAATAATTTGGTCTACACAGGTCACTAATGTGTAATTTCGTCATCCAATTTAATGCAATCTATCTATGTATGTAATTGGATCTATTGGCTCAGGAACAGAAATTTGAAGTTTTTTTTTATTCTACAACAAACAGATTTGCTTTTATGTCATGTGGTATAGAGTTGTATACATTTGCAATTTGATAAGTGTAGCTCCTTTTAAATAATTCTAGTCGATGCATAGGTGGACTTAATGCACCTTTAAAATATGACATGCACACTCGTCTGAAATGAAGTAAGAAGACTTCTCCGTTGTGATAATATTGTAAAACGGAGTCAATGCATGAAACAACTCTATTTCTTATTTTATGTCGTGTAACTTATGAAAGATATGTTCCTGACACCGTATACCAAATATTAAACTAAGGCAGGAGTTGTGAATTTTATACATGTTTCACATAGAAACTTTAACTTTAGTTTTCGAACTCAAAAAACTACAAAGAATGTTTACCTATTTCAAGAGCTCGTATTAAATATGTATTATAGTTTTCATCTATAATTAATAAAACATTAGGAAATCTTAATGAAAATTACTTTCTATATCATTTCCGCTCTGACCAATTTATTACATACAAATAAAATTAGATAACTTAAGTGTATCATAGCAAGTATGATATTCAAATTTAGTGCAAAAAACGTGAATTTTCATTACCCAAGTATATTATACAAGGCGTTTTTAAATATTTCCTTTCAATGAAAATACTTTTATAAATGTCTGAACTTAATCTTTACAACCGGTGCAAATTTTCCACTCTTCATAAAACTTTCATTTTAACATGCTATAGAAATATTGATTAGCAGTCATTTATCAGTTATTCCTAGACTGTTGAATATACGAATATTTCGTACTATTTTTTCCATTTTTGTTTATTTCTGCTTTGCAATTTATACACTTGTTTCTTATATAATTTTCTGTAAAATTATTTAGCAAATTATGAACTTTAAAAAATGTCTAAGATCTCTCTGCAAAAATATACGAGGATTAAAGTTCTTTTGTAATCTTAACTTTATTTTTGTTGAAAAATTCCGGGAAACGTAAATGTTTTTCAACAAGCTACATTAACATCTAGAATGTGTTAGGAAGATCAGCATTTGTTATTAATTTTGTACGTTCTAAAAATCAAAATTAAACGATTTGGAAAGAACGTTTACATATTGAGTAGAACTGTTTGCAAAGATAAATGAGTGGATATCAGATCAGAATCGCATTTACGTCTTATGTAAAATAAGGGTATAAATTCGTTTACACATAAAGTGTAAGTTATATTGTTGATATCACGCTGTAATATTTGTGTGTGGTAATACACTTTTTAATTTGAAGCATAATAAATTTACAATTTTTCTCCTTTGCAGTAAATATATATCTTATGCTTAAAATCTTAGGCTTGAGATTGTTAAATTAGTTTATTTCAATAAAATGGGTTTCCGTTGTATCGGAATTTATTTAATTAACTAATACGTGGTTATTGTATTGCTATTTCAGTAATGAGTTAGGTAATACAACATTTTTCTTGAGCCTAAACACTAAATAATACATATATTTAGATTTAATCGTGTCATAATTATATATATATAAAATAAGTACTTATATGAAAATAATGTAAACTTAATATTTAGAGTATATTGATAGATATTTAATTTGACTTTAATTAATGTTTATAGAAAGTACATTTACTATAACGTATAGTATAATATATAATATACTCAATATTACATAATTATTTTGTAAATATTTTATCAAATATTTCAATTAATTCCTCTGTCATCTGTATTTATGTTTTTCTAACAATACCTTGAAAAATATCTGTCACATCAAATCTGAAATTATCAATGTATGTACACAGACAAATAAACATTTATTTAACGTTCAAAATTTGAGATAAAACTGATAAATGACTTTACGATTTCGTTAAATTGTATGTATTTATACATCGGAAATTCGCATATCTCCGTTAAGTTTTATCTTTATAGTAATTGAAAGAAGATGCCTTCGTGACAAATTCAAGAGACGAGAGATATCAATTTTAGAAATAATGGGCAATCAGTAAACCTTTGAAAAATTCAAACGACGCTCAAACAATTGACTCTCGCGTTTACGTTTACAGTTTGATTATTTGCCTTTTTGTTTACCAGATTTTTTGCTAGTATTTCACGTCAATTCTGCAGGTATGTTAACAATTAAAAATTATTAAAATAATATATTTCTCGCTGCCTACCATTTTCATTTGAACTTAATCCGCTCTTAGTAGGAATTTATACAGTTTTGACATCTTTAGGCAAAACGAGAAGCTAACTGAGGTAATTTCAAAATGGCTACTTTACAGACACGATATATATAATTGTAAAGTTATTGTATATAGTTTTGTGCATATCTATTTTTTGATAATATTAAATTTATTGCAAAATTTTAATACGATATATCAAATATCAATATCACTTGGAATTATTCTCACACCGATTGCAATAACCCTCTTGCCCTTGTGCACAGACGCATTTAAACGCGCCATTTGCTAAACATTTGCTCGTTATGGCAATGGTAAGTTTTTGCTAAAAATAAGTAGTTTTTTTCCAGTAATTTGTATAGTAACCCTTAAATATATATATTTTGTGTACTTATTTTGAATATTTGTGAGTAACTATAGAAAAATATTAAATATTGATTAGGAAAATAAAGCATAAAATTTATAAGCTTGACCTGGTGATACAGTTGTATATTTTACATTGAACTTATATTAGTGTTTGTGACATTCGCATGTTATTTGTAGATGAACAACTCTTGGGATTAAATTCCGTGAAGATAGAGGCCTATTATCAAAAAAAAAAACAAGAATTTTATTAATTATACATATATACACATATAAGCAAGCAATGGAAACCACCATAAAACAGGAATACTGTGAATTGAAAGAAATTTCTCTTGTTAAAGAAGATTTTAATGAAATGAATGGTACCATTTTTGGTGATGGGGCTAAAATAAGCAGCACCAGTCCATTAGAAGATGCTTTATTGGGTGACCCTGAGAGCTGTGGCATGTGCGGGTATAAAATTATTCAACAAATATTTTTTAAATATATTTATATGCTGGTTTTTTAATTATCAGAGAGAAGTTAATGGTGCCTCGTGTGTTGTCTTGCTTACATGTGTTCTGTGAACATTGCTTGGATAAGAAAATGATTGGCGAAGGAGGGGATGCTGGAACTGCTGAGACCACTATTACTTGCCCTACATGCAACCAAGATACGAAGGTAATCCATTTTATGATTATTTAATAGACTTTTTTTAGAAAGAAATTTATAACTACAAACTTCGTTTCCACTAAATTTTAGAACATAAGTTATTGGAAATAATTTAACCTCAAAACATTACATTAATTTTTTTTTAATTTTGAACTTTTCAGTTTAAACAAATTTTATATACATAAATAATGCAACATTTACAATATTAGACCATCATGTCATGTATTTAGTTTTACATATACTTATTTACATTCAATAATTGATGAATTTGATTAATTCGAAATATTAAATGGCAATAGTTTCCATTTAAATCTTATACATTAATCCATTTGAAACATTTCGGGTCATATATGTGTAAGTTCATGCGTATGTAATCAACAGTAAGTAAAATGAAAAGGCACTTTTTCCTTTTTATTATATTAATTGTTGTAAATATAGCAGGTAATTTAATAAAGAACTTAATAAGCATTCGTCAAAAAAACGTCTTCTAAAATATATGAGCAAATGTGAATACACGTCTTAATCGTCTGCCGTCTTTTTAACCACTGACTTGAATACCTTCGAGTGGTAGAGAATCAGAATCCCATAATTCTACCGTCCTGGTATCATCTATCTCGGATGATATATCATGTACCATTGAATAACCAAGGTTTCCTCTACTTTGTATATGTGGAGGTATGCATTGGTCCCTCATCCTTCCTTTTCCATGTTGTACGTATCGTTTGATTTAATCCTAGTAATACGATAAGATAAGGACCCACATATTTTGTCTTTAACTTCATACCAGGACGTTGTTGGGTTATCTACTTAGCAACTAAGTCACAGTGGTTGTATGTCTTTATATATTTTTTTTGAAAATCTGTTTCTTAGCATATTTTGTCAATTCATCTCTGGCATTTTGAAACTCTTGCTGGATTTCTTTAACAATCTGTTCTTTTATCTTCATCTCCATCTTACTTTTCGTCTTGGATCAAACCATCCACTCGAAAGGTGTTGTGTCTTTGGTGTATCAGATCTAGGATTTGTTACATCAGATCTAGGATTTGTTACACTTGGTCAATGTACTTATACAATTTAGAAGAATCATCAAAGAAGAGTTTTGGTAAATCTAATATCACAATAAAACTAATCCTTCCTACTTGGCTTTTAGTTCTTGGTAAAACTGTAGTAAATTTTACACTTGCAAAGGCAGTACCTTGATCAAAAGTTATAGTTCCTGAATTTCCAAATTTTTCTTTTGGTCGTCATGCTTGCTAATTACTTCCGTTTTGGTAGTATAGAGCCATGTGAAGTTTGTAAAGGAATTGATTCTTTTAGAACCAATATGATCAATATTGATAAATACGTATAGGAATAAATTCTTTAAGTATAAGGTGTAAATAACATTTTATTTTACTCGTTTTCAGTTAAATAATGTACATAACAAAATTAGATATAACTAAAGCTTTTCTTTAAGAATTTTTTTAATAGCTTTTGTTTCATTATATTCAGTAGGTGTAATGGTCATGATCGGGTATCCACTTAAGCATAAACGTATTTCATTCCATCTACACTTCTGTGTATAATCAAATCCTTATAGCATTAAATCCCATCTTGCAACTCTTGCAGCTAAGTCCTTTTTATTTATAGTGTTCTGAAAAGTAGAACAATCTGTCACAATCTTAAATTTTATACCTAACAAGTAACTCAGAATTTCTTAAGAGCTTCTATAATAGCCACAACTTCTAATTCGTAACTCAAATATTTTTTTATGCTCCTGAAGTCTTCTGCTCATATACTAAACAGGATGAAAAGCATCATCACTTGATTTTTGAAGCAAAATTGTACCATAATCTTCTTTAGCAGCATCTGTATGTAATTCAGTTTCAGCACCAATTTTTGCAATAATAACTTATTTGTTAGACAATAACCACTTGAGTTCTTGAAATGCATGCAACTCTTTATCACCAAATTGGAACTTTCTGTCCTTTTTCAACAAATCACTCAATGGCTTTGCGATAATTGAACATGAGGATATAAATTTACAGAAATAGCCTACTATCTTCTATCACATGTCCAAGAAATTCGACTCTTCTCTGTAGAAAATTAGAAAATAACATCTCTTTTTATTTATTTCTAATCCGTAATCTTCAGCTGTTTTAAGCAACAATTATCATCAAATCATCTAGGTATGATATAATAATGCCTTGACAGGTTGTGGTTTGAAAACATCAACACCAACATAGAAAATATATTTTTCAAATCAATTTTGGTAAAAACCAGAACATCTTGGAATTTGTCTAGTTGCGTCTCTAATAGTAATGGATATCTGTCTTTTATTACTAGTTTATAGATTTTTCGATAATCTATACATACTTTCTTTAACCCTCCTTTCTTTTTTGTTATTACTACTTGACTAGTACAAAGGGTATTAGGAAAGTTTTGCGATATGACGCAACAATGAATCGTAGGAAGCTGCTTGTTGCCGCATGTTGAGACATGTTCGTACGTGCATAGTAGCCGTCGCACCATGTCGATGGGCTCAGTTATTCATTAGCAGTGAGAGTGTAAAGTGCTTGCGATGGCATCGTGGTCATGAAATGAGATAAGGGCAGTTCTGCGTTATAATTTCGTGCATGGTTTAAACACAGACCAGTGCTTCGAAGAAATGACTCTTGCACTAGGTGATGTTTGTCCACATCGCACAACGATATTCAGATGGTATAGAGAATTTCAAAGGGGAAATTTAACTGTGGAGGATGCTGAGAGACCGAGAACACCACGAACGTCAGTTACAGATGAAAACTTTACTACTGTGAGAAAAATGCTTGGCGAAGACAGGCGAGTGACCTACCAACAGATACTATATAGGTACTTCAGGCCTAAATGCACGAACAATTCGTTCGGTTCTGCATGATCATTTGCACGTGAAGAAACTTTGTCTCTCTGGGTGCCGCATCGACTGACTGAAGAGCAGATGACACGACGTGTGACTTGGTGCCGGGAGATGATAAAAAAGTTTAATAAGGGACCATCTCGGTATGTGAACAACATCGTGACAGGTGACGGGACTTGGCTATACTATTACGATGTGCCGACCAAAGCCCAAAACAAAATTTGGGTCTTTGATGGTGAGGACACACCCGTAGTTGTCAGAAAATCCCGATCTGTAAAGAAGAAAATGATAGCTGTATTTTTCAAATCGAGTGGAATTCTGGAACGCGTCGTTTTGGACACAGAAGACAGTCACAGCTAAGTGATATACTGTACAGTGCTTGCCTAAAGTCATTGGATCCATGAAGAACCTGCGGCCACAGTCAAGAATGGACACTTGGTTCCTCCATTACGATAATGCTCCAGCTTACCGCGCCAAAGCCTGCACCGAATATTTGACCACGACAGGATTGAAACTTCTCGAGGACCCTCCCTACAGTCCAGATCTTGCTCCCTGCGACTTTGCACTGTTCCCGCATGTGAAAATCTAGCTAGAAGGGAGGCGGTTTTCCAGTGATGAGGACCTGCGGCGTTGGGACAACGAGTGTGCTTTATTCCCTAGTGAAACTTGGCAAAACTGGTTTAAAGATTGGTTTCGGAGGATAGAGAGGTCTATTGAGTGTAGAGGAAATTACTTTGAAAAATTAAATAAACAACGCTGTATTGCAAAACTTTCCTAGCACTCTTTGTATAATTGCATGACTCTACAATCCCATCACAGATAAATTCATTCTTCCAACAATGTCTCTTTTGATGAAAGGTAGATGTTTGGGTCTGTGATATTGGTTCATCTTTGATTAATACAATTTTCAATTTTGCGTTTACAGTTGTAGACTTGCGGTTAGTAGGCCAAAATTAAATTAGTTATTTCTCGTCTTATATTGACTAACCAGTTCACCTACAGCTGGTTCATGTTCTGTATACTCATTAATATTCATCGAAAATAATATTTCCTGCATCCTGTTCACTTTAACATCTTCAGCGCTGACAATTAATGCAACATACAACCATGCTCAAATGTATTAGACACCTTACGAATTTATGTACATACATACATATATAGTTTATATAGTTTAGTCAAAAGAGAGGTGAGGAAAATAAAACTGTTGTGAAAATTATGTACAAAGTGTTATTTAGTAATATAGTACAATTTATCAATATTTTGTCGCTCCGCCCTTGGCCTTAATGACAGCTCGCACTCGTCGAGGCATACTTGCTACTAAACACTCTGCCGGTGGTATTGCAGCCCATATTTCGCGAATTTTTGTTCATAATTCTGCTTTTGACAAGCATTTATGTTCCGTGATTTTAGTTTTTAAGATACGCCACAAATTTTCAATGGGCGACAAATCGGAACTTTGTGGCGGCCAATCCAATACCTCCACTGTGTTTTCCTCGAACCAACGCATTACAGCTCCCGATTTGTGACAGGGCGCATTATCTTGCTGAAAAATGTATTGTGGAATATCCTGGTCGAATAGTTTTAGCACAGACGGTTCTAATACTTCCTCCAACATGGCTAAATAGCGTTGGCTATTCATCCGTCCATCGCACAGGTACACTTCTCCAACACCGTATGCAGACATACAACCCCAAACCATGATACTACCACCTCCAAATTTTATTGTGGGAATGATACATTGTGGTTCATAAGCTTCCCCTTGCCTACGCCGAACGTATAGCGTCCCAGGTAGTCCCCAAAGCTGCCAGGCAAAAGAAGAAAGTTAGCACTTAGACAGGATTAATTTTGTTTAATGTTACATGTAGACTGAATTGCATACAACGATAAGAATATTAGTCATGAAGATGTACTTACATACCTCGATATTCGATTCATCAGACCAAAGAATCTTCGACCACTTCTCGATTGCCCAATTTTCATGTTGTTTGGTCCATAAATACCAGCACGCTGGAGACGCCTTCTCACTGTTTGCGCAGAAACTGTTACGCGATAACGCTGTTTCAGCTCACTGGCGAGCTGTTTCGACGGTTTTTCCTATCACCGAGAGACAGTCTTTGTAAAATTCTGTCTTCTCTAATCGAGGTACAGGGTTTTCTGCCATTTTTTGGTCTGTTAACAAACGACCCACTCTCCTGATAGCGACTAATGGTTGTACGGACTGCACATCGCGAACATTTTTTTTTTGCAATTGCAGCTATTGATAACTTTTGGGAATGCAGTAGCACTATTTGGGCGCGTTCCCCTACCGACAACTCGCGTGTTTTAGGCATTTTTCTTCAACAAATAACTGACACAACTTGAAAAAATAGGATAATCTAATTGATCTCTACCACAAACTCACAAACGCACGTTGCTCACACACTGCTAGAATGACACTAAATTTCTAAAATCCACAATTTCCCCTTTCCACCTATTCTTTTCAATAGGGGATTAACTATAGGGTATTCAAAAACGCATTTCTGTAAATACCATTAACTATTTTTACGGTTAATTTCCGTCAGACTTGGATAATACCGAGAATAAGGGTTTTCACCTGGGGTGTCTAATACATCTGAGCATGGTTGTACAATTTCAGAAATTCACATCCAGTAGTAACTTCAGTGAACAATATAGCTTCATTTGGTACCTCGTACATTTTAGTTTCAAATAAATTGTCATCAACAAGAATTTGGCATCTAAAACATCCTAATGCGTTAATTGAACAATAGAAAGTTGTTTTCTATATACATATATATTTTTCTGTTTAATCCATAGAATTTTTACCAAATGAAAATCTATTAAATTTATGTAATCGTTCTATTATTTCAATCACTCTGGCAACCAAATATTAGTTTATGGAATGTGTTTATACCACTTGTCGATGCCACTTTAATATTTCCCATTATGTGCGAAATTTGTCTGCGAGTTGTCAATTCTTATTTATTACTATTTTCTCACTCTGGATATAAATCGTTTATTTATTCTGTGGACTTTGAATGTAGATACACGTCTTAAGCGTACGTCTACAGTCTTCTTACCCTCTGACTTGAATATCTTACGGTTGTAGAGAACCAAGATCCCACATACATACATACATACATACATACATACATACATACATACATACATACATACATACATACATACATATATATATATATATATATATATATATATATATATATATATATATATATATATACACACATTTAATTTAATAATTTTAGTTATCTCTATTTTATTTAAATAAATTCTCATTTGTCTAATATGAACTTAACTTAAACAAATATGGAATAATTTACTCAGACAATTTGTTTAAAATACCAAACTGTATACATATACATATGTCAAACAATCTTTGTAATCAAAATTACTTTTGTAAGATAAGTTTCAAATATCCCAAATGCCACTTATTAGTTATCTAGCAAAGTTCTTACAACTAAAATTTGTTACCTACTTATTCCAAGTCATCAGATCTCTTACTTAGTTCCCTACTTTAATGTTATTTTTAAATATGGTGCTAGTATTTTTTATTGTTTCGTAAATTGAACGCGCATTAAAATATTAAATATCTTATTTATGTTAATTTTGTATTCCTATGTTAAAATGATTCTCATTTTTTTGCATTCTGAATCTTATTATCTAATTTGTCGTTTTCAGCTTATGAGAGAGCTTTACAATTTCTTTCGAAAAAAGGCCAAATGTATACTCTGTTTGTCCTTTATCGCGCCAGATGTATCACTATTTTGATTTTTTGTATACAATTGATCAAGAATTTCTAAATATGTTCTTCTTACGTTAATTAGGTTTTCGTAAGTTTATGAAAGAATTAAGAGCTTCAATACATGTACAAGAATATTTATAACATGATTAATTATACTCTTAGAATTTTGTAACCTTTGTACTTGTTTGCCCTAAATAATAATGTTTAAAGTAGACTTGATAACTTATCAAAAAATAAAATCGTTTACTGTTTTGTAATAGTTTTGTAATTCATTTAGGTTGGTACAAAGAAGCTGGCTTCTCTTCCATTAGACGTGATGACAACGAACATCTCTGATGTGTCAAATTCTGTGAATTTACAATGCACCAGTTGCACAGCAAAAGAGATTGCAATCTCTCGATGCTGCACGTGCCACAATTTGCTCTGTGGTAATTGCGAAACGGCGCATAGATATATGCGTTGTTTCTCATCTCACAAAGTCATTTCTCTAGATGAACTGCGCAAAGATGGGCAAAAAATAACTATTCATAAGCCATTAGTTTGCGAATTGCACTCCGGGGAAATTGTTATCTATTATTGTAGTACATGCAATGTCCCGGCTTGCGCTGAATGTGCCAAGAGCGAACATAAAGTAGCTTCAGGTCACCAATGCGAATCGATTTCTGATTCCGAAATTCGTGTCCGTCAAGAATTAGAAGGTATGCTTACGGAGGGTAAAACCAAAATCGAACAAATGGTAAAAGCATCCGTCGACCTCGACAATAGCTTGGAAGAATTAGCTAATCAACATTCAACTGCCAAGGATTTGATTAATGAATCGTACCAAAGTTACAAAGCAGTATTGGAAAAATGTCGTGATAATGCGCTCGAAGAGCTAAACAAACTCTATCATGACCGCGAATTGAAAGTGATGGATATGACCGAGAAAGTTGGAAAAGATATAAGTATGTTGGAGGACGCATGCAAATTCGCCTCTAGATTGTTGGAAAATGGCACGGTTGCTGAAATTATGTACCTGCGAAATATAGTGGGCACACAATTGCTCAATTTAATAAACAACACACTCAAATCGGAAAAGAAGTATTTTATCGAGTTTCATACTGAATTTAACGAATTCGAAAGCTCCACTAGAAATTTATTTGGGAAGTTTCAGACTGAGACTACAGTTGTTAAATCTAAAAATAATAGCCCATTAACTGTTAGTGTGAACCTTGCCCCGTTAAATATTAACGGAGCGAATTTAACAAATGGATGTGCAGGTTCATTGTCAAATAGTAGCCCTATTTCTTTACCTACTTCCATGCAGTCTTCATTTGATGGTGATTTGGGGGCGAACTTACAAAATTTAACTATCACCCAAAGTCCACCGGTCTCACAAATCAATTCAACACTGCAGGGTTTTACCAGTATTGCTGAGTATAATATTGCACAGTTGGCTAGTTTAGCGGAGAACAACGCTAGTGCTGCAACATCTCCAACACCACCGTTTACATTGGCTGAATTATTTACTACCGATACCGCTTACAAGAACTTACAATCACTTGCGAAGTTGGGTCTTAATAATACAGGTATTTGCTATTTTATTTATTCAATTTCATGCAATATTAGAAAATATCTCGCAAAAATGTAAAAATTTGGGACGTAAATCACTTTTCAGTGTGCAATGTTTTCATATATTTAACTCTAATCAGTTTCTAAATCTTAATAAGAAAAGTGGGGAATTTTCGCTATTTAATGTTTATGATTTTTTCATTACACAAATTGTGATCTGAATAAATAGTTATTCAAATCAAAAGTTTGATTTTTCTACAGAAATTTGCTTTTACGAAAAGACAATATCTATATTTCATATATCACATTAAAATTATATTATTTTTAAGCATACAATTACATGTGAGTAAGAATGCATAGAAATTTTTTTTTGGTTATAATGTTATTGAAGGTTTTCTGCGTATTTCGTTTATTTTTAAAGCATTCGTGTAAAAATAATTTAGCAATTGGAAAAACATATGCTTTTGTGATTTAGCATCCAGTAAGTGGACATGTTGACAATGACCTTTGATTTGAGAAATAAAGTTCAACGATTTGGGCACGTTGTTCAATTGTGTAGTGTACTGTTCCATTTTAAATTCCCCAAGTCTTCTTTACAAAATACTGAAAATAATTTTTAAAAAAATATAATAAAAAAGTTTTAAGGAATTCAAACCCATTCGGTAATTTTGGGCCACCTGTAGCCCACCTCTAAAATTTGACAAGAAATAGTTTTCATGAATATTGTAAAAACAAAATAGTATTTAGCAGAAATATTTTTTTTTAAATTAAAATGACGGAGTAAATTTAATTTATCTTAGTGCTACTAGCATTTATTAATTTTTTTTTTAAATTGACCCTTCCAAGCACCATAACACATAATCGCGTTAAGCTAATTTTCTACTCGTTTTGGAATATGTGTTGAATATCAAGTACAAGTTTTCACTAATATTCTTTAAATGTTAAATCATTTATAAAACATATGTATGTAGCTTATTCTCCTGAATGCCTCTTACACAACTTAAGGTGTATTTAAATAATTGATTTTGTTAAAACTTATGTTGATATACAATTTCAAATAGAGCAAATTTTTAATCTTGTAAATATGTAATGTGGGCTCATAAAAGATCTATAATAATATCTAGTTAATTATTACGAAATATTGTATTTGTTGTTTAAGTAATTTTTTAATAATTTTGTGTGTATCTATTCTATACTTAATTTATTTGATGAATTTCAGAGAATACATTATCTAATGGTGGAGGCATGCTTGTGCGCCCAAATTCACCTGCAGCTACATTAAATATAACGAATACCTTATTGAACGGTTTCAATGCTGTTTCCTCTTCAACTTCACCACTACTCTCCACCCCAGATGATATTCCTGATTCATTAAATTCAATTGTTCCACCCCCAACTGGTCAAGTTATTCAGCGCTCAAATAAAGTCAGTCCGATGCAAATACGCTGCAAATTTGGCCAGTTAGGGCCGAACAAGGGTCACTTCAATTCTCCTCATGGTTTTTGCTTGGGCACCGAAGAGGATATAGTGGTTGCCGACACAAATAATCATCGAATTCAGGTAAAATTGGTATAAGATTTTTTTTTTTTTAGGATAAAACTCTAATCATTTTCTCCTAACAGATATGTTTTATGAAAAAATTTACACGATCTTTTCTTTCACTTAAACAATACCAAGAGTTCTAGAAGTTTTTTAGGAAAATATTAAAATATATTACGAAGTAGTGTAATTCTAAATTAGTAAAATTAATGCGTGTTTAAAACATATTTAAACTAAATATTTACTTTATTTAATTATATGCAGATTATTGAAGCAAATTTTTCACGCAAGCAGTTTATGAATGTATTGTAATACATTAATTGTAATTGATTATAATTCAATTAGGTGTTCGAGAAAACCGGCACTTTCAAATTCCAATTTGGAATAGCTGGAAAGGATGAAGGTCAATTATGGTATCCCCGTAAGGTGGCAGTGATGCGAACAAGTGGAAAGTATGTCGTGTGCGATCGTGGAAACGAACGTTCACGAATGCAAATCTTTACGAAGAATGGGCATTTTCTTAAGAAGATTGCTATTAGATATATTGATATCGTTGCTGGCTTAGCTGTTACTTCTCACGGTGAGATAGTTGCGGTGGACAGTGTAAGTCCCACTGTGTTTGTAATTTCGGAAAATGGAGATCTTCTCCGTTGGTTCGATTGCAGCGATTACATGAGGGAGCCGTCTGATATTGCTATACATGGTATGAAAAACTTTCAAGTTTGAAAATCAATTTTATTACATATGTATAACTAAAGTTTGTATTCATACATTTTTATTACCTACAATTAATTACATTTTTATGATATGACTACTTACCTCTCAAACATAAGTTATGATCGCGTTGTACAGTGTTGACGAGGCCCTTTTATAGTTTTTCAGTGTATTCTTTTTTGCATTATGGTTGATAAATGTTTGATACATAACTCAGGTGTGTATACATGTTTGTTCTTAACTAACTTTTTGACATTATTTTGGATAATAAATTGCCATATTAATGATGTATTTAATAATGGCAAATATTATAAAGTATCCAAAAGGTGTTAATAAAAATCATCTGATGCTATAAGTGTTCAATATGTGTGCGCGACTATTATTTTTTTATTAATATTTAGATCTTTTTTATTAACAGTGAAATTAATAATAGCGAAACAGTTTTGCACTATGTAAACGATCGCAATTTTTACAATTAATATATTTTTTTTTTACATTTTAATATCCCATACTTTCAAGTCTTTGATCTTAATTTATTCTTCTATCCCAACATTTTTCAATTTTCCTTTCAGTATGTCTCAAATTGTTGGATCAGGTTGTAACCGTCACTAAGTACTTTTTGCTGCAGTCATCTTCTGATTTAACTATTATTATTACAACGATATATCGGTTGCATTTTTATAGTTTCGAATTGAAATGAACATGCACAAAATTGTCTAAATAACCTGGAATGACCTTCATTTGGTAGATGGTTTTATGCCATTTCGTTTTGCAAAAATATTTCGGTTATATAAGCGCCAGAACTCCCAAATATAGCGCAGTCTGAGCTATGATTTTCGATCACTTTTCTGAGTATCTGGGGAATAATACAGCGAATGTTGTCTACCAAATCGTTTAACTATACCCAAAAAAAATAATTCAGGGGCTTCAAAACACATGACGGGGCAGGGCGACAGGTCCAATTGGCGGTCATTCGGCTTCATTTCTTCCACGAGTTGGATCTTGTAAAAATGTGGGCCAAAATTTTTCTGCAAAATTTTCCACAAAGTGAATGAACACAAGTTCAAATATTGTGCCGAATTGTTTCAAAAATAATAATTACGTTTGGCTTTGAAAAATTTTTGCATCAAAAATCACCTTTATCATTTATTTTCATGTATTCACTATCGTGAATTTTCTGTTATAATTTATGCTTTGGGCGCTTAAAGTTTGTCTAATTTCGGTTCAAAATTCTACCTCAGAATAAGAAATAAAAAGAAAAATCTATGTTGGCATAATTAATGTAAAATTTGTTATATACAAATAAATGGTTTTTACGTATGACCAATATAAAATTAAATAACAACAAAGAGAAGATATGGAATTTAATAATGAGTGCTCAAAAAGTTCTTATATCCCGGGCAGTCATAAATTGCAAAACGCTTGTCTGTACTTAGTTTATTCAATACAACCTTATTCAAAGTGCCAGAAAAATGTTAGGTATATGAACACTGTAGATTTTTATTTAAAACAGTTAAAAATTATGTATACCTTAGAGTTCACCTTATAAGTAAATGTGTTTTACAGATAAATCATCTTATGTTCGTCGTTGTCGTTTTCTTTCGTCTCATATTCGTCTTCGGTGCTTGTATATATATATATATATATATATATATATATATATATATATATAAGTAGTATAGTATATATACATATATATATACAGGGTGACCACAGGAAGTATTAACATTTTGAAAACAGCAAAACGGTGTTAATTTTTTAAACAAAAAATATATTTACTTTTCTGACATGTTTGTTAGGATATGCCATTTAATTTAACTTGCAAAAATAAGGTCAGGAAGGTGACGGCCGTCTTCTCTGATGCAGCTTTCAATTCTGTTGAAGAAGCTCTGCCATACTAGCTGTAGTGTCTCCTCGGTGATTAGTGCCACCTCTTCACGAATTGCCTCTTTCAAATCTTCCAAATTACGAGGTTTGCGTTGAAAAACTTTCTCCTTCAAATGTCCCCACAAAAAAAAAATCGCAGATGTTGAGGTCGGGAGAACGAGGAGGCCAGGGCACATCTCCAAATCTTGAAATGACATGACCTGGGAACAAGTTTCGCAGCAACGTCATCGAAACTCTTGCTGTGTGTGCAGTAGCTCCATCTTACTGAAACCATATGTCCTGTTGCAAGTTGAACATCTGCTGTTGTAAGAAAAAAAAATCGTTGATCATACGCACGTACCGATTCGCGTTCACTGTCACCGCAACTCCATCCTCTTCAAAAAAGAAGGGGCCAATAACATGTTGTCTCGACACCGCACACCATACAGTCACACGAGGCGAATGGAGAGGTTTCGCATGAAGCTGTCTTGTGTTTTCCTCTGCCCAGTATCTGCAGTTCTGTTGGTTCACTGTCCCATTTAGGTAAAAGTGAGCTTCATATATATATATATATATATATATATATATATATATATATATATATATATATATAGGGTATATATATATATATATATATATATATATATATATATATATATATATATATATATATTCTGGGAAAAAGTTCGTGGCGTTTTTCCCGATAGATGGCATTGGTTGCCGATAACTAAAG
This sequence comes from Dermolepida albohirtum, assembly GCA_031893035.1. Classification (NCBI taxonomy): domain Eukaryota; kingdom Metazoa; phylum Arthropoda; class Insecta; order Coleoptera; family Scarabaeidae; genus Dermolepida; species Dermolepida albohirtum. Next base: position 66,778 of record JAVIWB010006960.1, on the reverse strand, counting down.
AACAACAAGTCACAGCGACACCACCGAGGGCTCGTTTTTTAGATGACCTTCCGAACGTTAGTTTGAGCGTAGAAACATTGTAATCGGTGCAGTGGTTGGAAAGTTATTCGCACTTGAAAATGGAGAAGAATAATGAGAAATTTCGCTATATTCTGCAATATTATTATGATAAGGGGAAGAACGCTGCGCAGGCTTGTGATAAAATTTGTGCTGTGTACGGTGAAGGTACTTTATCGAAATCTGTTGCGCGGAAATGGTTCGCTCGCTTTCGTTCTGGAAATTTCAATGTGAAAGATGAGTCACGCTCCGGTCGTCCAATCACTGAAAAATCTGATGAAATTCTTGAAACAGTCCAACAAGATAAGCATATCAGCAGTGTCGATATTGGCATGGAGCTAGGCATTGACAACAAAACTGTTTTGAACCATTTACCCAAAGCTGGTTACAAAAAAAAGCTTGACGTATGGGTTCCTCATGAGTTGAGCGTGAAAAACATGATTGACCGAATTAACATCTGCGATGCGCTGCTGAAACGGAATGAAATCGAGCCGTTTCTGAAACGTTTAATAACCGGAGATGAAAAATGGATTACGTACGATAATCGGAAGCGTAAAAGATCGTGGATAAAGGATGGTGAGCCGTCACAAGCGTTCGCTAAGCCAACATTGACGCCAAAAAAAGTGATGCTGTGTGTATGGTGGGACTGGAGGGGAATCGTCCACTACGAGCTACTTCCAACTGGTCAGACGATTGATTCTCAACTTTACTGTGCACAACTAGAGAGATTACGCCAGGCGATTGAAAGAAAACGGCCCGAATTGATTAATAGGAAAGGTGTTGTCTTCCATCATGACAACGCCCGACCACACACTTCTTTGATGACCCGTCAAAAATTGAGAGAGTTTGGTTGGGAAGTTTTGATGCACCCACCTTACAGTCCGGATATAGCACCCTCTGACTATCATCTGTTTCGATCTCTGCAGAACTCTCTCAATGGAATTAAGTTGGTTTCAAAAGAAGCCTGTGAAAACTACTTGATTCAGTTTTTCGACCAGAAACCACAGAAGTTTTTCACCGATGGGATCATGGATCTACCAAAAAAATGGCGAAACATTGTCGATAATAATGGAGCATATTCGGTTTAAATGAATTCGTCCACGCGCCATGCGGGGACCAGTTGAATTTTACTGAAAAAACGCCACGAACTTTTTCCCAGACCCAATATATATATATATATATATTAATGAATGATCGTCGGACGTTTGTGGTGCGTCTACTTGTACATTGCTGCTTTGGTGGGGAGCGTTGACTGTAATTATTGGGGGATTGGGCCTTGTCGCGGTTCGTTTCATTCTTATTCTATGTCGGCTATAATATACTGCTTTTGCTCACAAGTTGGCTGGAGATGCGCTTTGATTTAGTTCTCATCTCCTCCCCTGCACTTGAATCCTTGATGACCAAAGTAGTTACATTTAAAATATTGGGTTACAAAATACTTTGATTAACGATTAACAATTAACAGACCTGTTATTCCACAATTGAAGCATCGTAACTGTTTTCCATGTTTTCATTCATTTCTCAATTTTATTTCCACCCTCGGAGAAACACTTCTCGGTTCTCTTGTTGTTTTATTTTCCATGTCACTAGATTTTCAGTCTCCGGATTTTGATTTATAATATCTCAATAATGTGTAGTATTCAATTTCAATTGTTCTTTCTAGATATAACTTAGGGTTTTTAAATGTACTTGTCATTAAAATACCAACTAATTATTTTAATTCTAGGTTCACAACTCATCTTATTTTAAAGTTATTTCTATTAAGTTACAGTAAAATATAATTTTATTGTATAAACTGAAAACGCTACATTGTATATACGTTCTTTTTAAATTATTTTAGGTAAGGAATTTTATGTTTGCGACTTCAAGGGCCACAACGTCGTTGTATTTAGCGATGAGGGAACTTTTTTGCGTCGCATCGGGTGGGAGAATGTGACAAGCTATCCGAATGGAATTGACATTTCTGATGCAGGTGATGTGCTCATCGGGGATTCTCACGGAAACAGGTTTCATGTGGCTGTATTCTCGAGGGATGGTCCATTAATCTCTGAATTCGAATGCCCATATGTTAAGGTACTAAATTAGAAATTAGATATTAATAAACAACTGTCTAAAATATAGTCAAGCAATATCAGATAAATACTTAACACATTAAAAAATGACAATATTTGCATTGGTGTCTTAGACTGCCAATTATCAATTTCTGTTCAAATAATGTATAATAAAGCATGTAATGTGTAGAATACAATAGTATATGTGACAAAAGAGTACATTGATTCTAAATGCAAATGTATAGAAACAACTAATTGGGTTGTTAAAAAGGCCGTGACGTGTTTTTCTGCTTTTCAGTTATATATTGTCCCTTTCATTCAATAACATTTTGCCATTTTTTGTGAGCTTCATAATTTGCTTGTTAAAGGTTTCTTTTGCTATTGAACTAAATGTTATAATTCATCTTTCGTCATATCTTCTAAATATATTATTGTCTAGCATCCAATACTGATTATCACCTTTTCCTATTCATACAAAATATTAAAAACACTTGCAAAACAAATACTTGCCAGCTTCAGCTGTAAAGTGTCTTCAAGTCTGCTGGACATTCTTATTGGCATTTGCTAAATATATTTAGTACAGTTTTTTTTTCTTGCACTGTAAAATGTCTCTAATAGTTTCTTCAGCAGTGTTGACTGAAATTTACCCAGTATTGTATATGTAGGTGAAAACGAAAATTCAACATCTCTCAATCTAAAACACAGGTGCACAGTGCAACAAACAGTAGCAGTAGTTGAGCCCTGAAGATATGCCATACGAGTGGGTACGAAACGTCGGCAGTTATACCAGTGACGCGGTTCCAGCCCGGATGCCCAGAAGAAGATAGTATGGACCACGACCGCAGAAGTATACGTACCACCTTAAAAAGCTGTTATTAATAATTTAAAGAATAAAAGAAATGGCAAATATATAAAATCAATACGTACAGAAAACACCGTGGGAAATAGTACATATTTGAAAATGAATGAATCACAGTGTCACGACGTTATATTATTCTTAGCGCCATGATTTATTTTTTTTATTACTCCGTACATTCGCTGAATAAAGTATAACGCTATCTGTTACAAAAATGTCTGTCCCAACTTAATATTAATGTTCTCATTTGTCTAGTATTTCTATTAATTTCTCTAATTTTGATAGAACTACAATATAAATTATTAAGTAAAATAAACTGATGTTCTAAGTAATTTACATTACCCATCACACATTAGATAATGGTGTTAAGTTGCTGATTGCTTCACTTCTTAAAGACAGTGGTGTTGACAAACTTAAAGCAATTACGTTAATAACTAATAACATAAAGGTATAAAGGCAATTTAATTTCGAAGATTACTACTTATTGTGATAACACTTAGTCAAATAGTCTAAATTATTCTGACTTTGTTGAAGTTACATACTTATTTTGACGAGTACTGCAAATATGATCAAAAAATACTAATTGTCTAAAATATGTTTAATCTGAAAGATTATTCGTGTGCTTTTCATGCTTAACTATCTATATCTTATAAGTTTAATAGTTATTCCTCTGATACCTTTATAGCTTTTAAAGTATTTTAATGTAGTTTAATAAGTACAATTCAAAATTTTTAATTCTTTTTCTTATATTTTAGGTATCACGTTGCTGCGGTTTGAAAATAACATCAGAAGGATATGTTGTAACATTGGCCAAGAATAACCACCACGTACTGGTGCTTAACACCCTGTATATCCTGTAGAGACCCCTTCCATTTCATAAGTAGTATGATCTCGCACTATACAGAACTGATTTTATTTTTTAGTATAATTTTTGTCGTTTTATATAGGATTTTGATTAATATTGATTTTTTTCGCATTTTAATTATATGAAGTTATCCAAAGTTTATTATTTATGAATAAATACGTATATATTATATTTTATTTACACGCGGTACACTTAGGGATCTGTTGAGTTTGTTTTATATTTGTTTTTTTAACTTGTTGTTTTGAAATTTTCTGAATTATTTTTTTTAGCAGCAGGCGTAATATGGTTCCTACTTTAAACAATTTTTACTTTTCTTGTCAATTAATTAATAAGTGAAATTAATTTGTGTGTTTGAGAGCTGTACGTGCCAACTTCGAATCTCATTTCTTGTAGCACAAATTCTGATATTATACGCCATTGTTTGTTATCTTTATTTGATTTTATTTTTTTGGATAATTTTTAATTAACTGTATTTTTGTGTGTTTGTGAATGAGTGCTTGCGTTACTTACATACTCAGGTTGGTTAGCGTTTTCCTCGTGGCATTTGGAGGCCACGACCAGTGCCATCTAGGTTAGGTCCTAAGGTTGCAGCCTAACGGTGAGCTTTCTTATGTCTTATAGAAATCTGAAGGATGCCACTAAATTCCAGTTATGAGTGTGAGTGTTATTTTGAAAACAAAAAAAAAATTAAAATCTACGGATTATCTTTTCCGTGGAAACCATGCCTGTGATAATAGTATCTTCAGGATAAGTTGTGACCTTAGTCTGTCGTTGTTATATTTAAAGTGCAGGACTTGGTTGCAAATATTTTTTTTCTGCAGCCATGTTTACTGCACAAAGTTTATAAAATTATATGTATATAAATATATATATTTAAAAAAAGCAAAAAAAAATAACTCGAATTTTAAGCCAGATTGTTTATGTATAAAAATTAATCGTATCTTATATATATATACATATATATATACACTATTTATCGTTCTTGAAGGATTGTTCTTCAAAATTACATGTGATGTCAATAATCTCACGATTTAACAAATATTTGAAAATAGTTGAGTTAGTTTATACATTTTACATATTTATTTTACCAAATATATTATTTACACCAATATTATAAATATAAATATGTCACATATTATAGTATATTATATTATTAGTATGCTATAGTTGTACTTTACATAGCATTTGCTCACTTTTTTTTTTGTTTTTAAAACATTTTCCATTTGCATACAAATCATAAGCAAGGGAGGTATATGTGCAAGCTGTTTAATATTAAATTCACTTTTAGAGTTAACATTAGGTCACTGATATAGGAAGTTCAGTTTTAAGTATGAAATATTGTAAAACAGACAGTACGTATATAAAAAAAAAGTCGAGACTATTTCTTTGTAGAAGAAAAGGTATCTATTATACCTGCCAGGATAGAAATTAAATTTCATGTTACAGTAATCAATTTGTTTAAGAAGTAATTATTATTTTATTTATTTATTCAATATAATGTTATGTTTTATATTAATTGTAAATTGTTTATAATTGATTAAATAATTAAATAAAGAAGTCATAATGTTAAAATATACCTAAAATCAATAGAGCAAAACAAACATGAAAGGAAACGCAAATGTGAGAAAGTCCAAATTAAAGTTTTGTACATATGTACGATTCAAAAAAAGAGAAACGTTTTATTAAATTTAGCACAATAAGTCTGTGTATATAATTTTAGTCAAGTCAAAGTAAACAGACCATTACTCAAACATCCCAAAATTAATTTTCTTATAATATTTTCACTTTGAAAATAGTATGTGGACGTTTTAGAAACAGCAATTTTAATATCCAAGTTCAAAATTTTAGCAAAATGCAGTATTTTTGCAGTTCTGTGCAAAGTGTAGTAGAGCTATTATCTTTAAATTCACATGATAAATTTTTGCACTATTTAATTACAACAATGGCTTTGAAGTCTAATTGTTTGTTCAATTAAAATTTTGGCAGTTATTGCTAAAAGAATTTTCACCAAGTGTACTAAATATAATTATAAAATTAATTTATATTTTAAGTAACTCTTGGTGGTGAAAAAGTTTTAAATGTTTGAATTAAAAACTTGATACTAATAAATTTTTAATTTTGTGCCTATGCAAACTACTACATATTAGATTTCAAATTGTGTTTCATTCCATTGATTACTGATCCTACAGGAACTTCATATTTTAATTTTTCAAGAATAAAACAAGTTGAACTGTTACATAAAATTGATTTTGTATATAACAGAATAAAAGATAGAAAGTTTGGTTCTGTGTGCAATCTAATATATATTCAAGTTTATTTCAGCAATGTGTTTTTTTTGTTTTTAATCTATTGATTGGAGGTATTTGAACTTTAAGGTTTAGGACTGTCTTCAATGTTTTATTCAATTATTTAATTAATAAATAGGTCTTGAATATTAACATTGATTACCACAACAGGAAATTCAATTTTTTTATATATGTATATGTCTGGATAAGTTGCAATTTGAAATTGATAAAATAAAAATGATATGTATGTGAATGGTTGATTTAGTATATATGAAAAAGAATATAATAATCCTTTCGTTCTTATTTAAATTTAATATATTATCAATGTGATAGATTTTTGATGATTTTACAATCACAGTGTTAGTGTGTGTACAAAAAAAAGTCATTTTTAGATACTCGTATACCAGTACTTTGCCATAATATTATATTTATACATGACTAAAAAAAAAAAGAGTTTTTAAATTCTCAGTTTTATTTTATAATTTCTCAGTTGAGTAAAAAATATCTCAACAGAATTCACTAGCAATAAGTATTCTCAGTCAGTATTGGAGTGAGGAATTGTTAAAATCATTCCACTTAAAAAAAAAGAAAGAGATGTTGTTCGTTTACGACATCATTATTTTATTTAAGGATTTCGTTTTTGTATTATTTTCAATTATCCTTTATTTTTAGCGTTAATAAGATTAGGTTTAAGTTGGATGTTATAAAAAAAAACAATGAATCACGGCCGACTTGTAGACACTGTTGAATGAATATGAACGAAATTGAAGTGTAGAGTTTCGTCATACACGGCCCAGGAACATTGTTACTTAATTTTATTTTAATTAATTGAATGTATGATGTTTACGAAATAATATGCTGGTGCAAAAGGCTCCAAACAATCACCATTTTAAAAATCGATAGACCATATTATAAATATATATATATATGCAACATGGTTGTGAGCTACTGTTTTTTCGATTCCCTTTTTGAAACGTTTTTTGACTGTTTAAGATGCAGTTGTGCAATAAAAGAACCCCGCAGAGGGCGCACGAGCTGTTGCATTCCAAGCCTTCACTAGTTGCCCTGCGCCTGCGGTTTTAATTCTATCAGAACACCTCATCTTATGAATTGCGACTTCGTTATAGTCAGTTTTAAAGTACAAATCTGTGTGAATGCTTCTCCTCTCTCTCTCTCTCTCTCTCTCTCTCTCGGGTCGACATATCATTTAACCCCATCTCCCACATATTATATTAATATACATATAAACAAAAGTAATTTTTGTAGCTATAATAACAAGAAACTAAAATCATATTTGTGGTTTGGTAATTGTCTTTTGAGTATATGAAAGAAATAAAAACCATTTTAATATTTCAATGATTTATTGTTACAAATAGCCTAAAAAATATTTAGGTAATTGCCAAAAAAGTAAATATGTAGATTTAAGAGTTTATATTTTTACTTATAGTGTTTGACTTTTACATCTATTTAACGCAAAATAAACTATGTACTCTTTAAGAAAATCAGCAAAGATATAAAATGTCTTTACAAAATAGATGTTTTTGATATAAAATCACGTATTTATGAATAGGCGATATAAAGCAATAAATTATATATGCATGTTGTAGATGACACTTGTAACTTTTGATGTTTTAATTTTTATTACAATAGCTTGTCAAACGACGTGATTTTAAATCATATGAATATTTACTGCGTGATTAATGACAGTTATTTGAAAATATGTTATCTGGTCGTTACTAGACAGTTATTCCGGATAGCAAGTTAAAAATTTAGAAAAACACTGGAGTTGTCATTATCTGTGCTTTTTTATCAAGCCATCTTAAAGTAAGCACTTCATAATTAAAATTTGTTAAATATTAATGTACAGCAAATATAATATATTTGATTCGCATTAAGGCAAAAATTGAAAAACTTAGTAATGGAACAGGAAGTAATTCATTGTTTGTTGTGTATTTTTTTAAAACAATGTATATTCAAAGTTTCCTTACTATTGGTGCAGTTGTCACATAAACGTGATCTTGATTTTATAGGATGGATTTTTTTTTATTTGCTCTATTTTATATATTCTATATTGGATTCAAATTTGCGAATACACTTAATTAAGTTAAAGAAAAAATTTTTTATGGTAAATAAACAATTAACTGCTTTGTCGGTGTGTTTGAAACCGCTGTTGAAATGAGTCTATAAATAGCATTACTCTCTTAAAAATGAAAACATTGCAGCTTCTAATATGTTTTCAGAATCAAAATCGTTCAACGTGCACAGTCAGAGAATTTGTTATTAATGCATTACCGACTTAATCTTATTTTATTTTTTAGTATCACGAATTTAATCTCTCTTCAATGGCTCGCTATTCATAATTAATTTCATTTGTAATGATCATCTTAAACTTTTCACATTATTACATAGAAAGTTCTTCTCTACACTTTCTAATAATTCAGCTAATTGTCTTGTGCATAATCAAACCTTTGCCGATACACATTTTCCTTCTTTTCACACAAAACAAAAAGTTTGTAAATACGTAGATTAGCAAAAGTTATCTCTTCAAATTCTTTTAGTAAATGTAATGGAATTAGGTTTGCGCCTGTTGTAGAATATAGCAAATTCTGTGTTTTATGAAGTGATTTATTAATAAAATCAACAAATTATAGAGATATTGGCTTCTATAAATCTAAAACAAACTGTTAACTTTTTTCAAATACTGTATGATATTTCTTTTGTAATAAGACCTTTTATATAACTTCTGTGGATTTTCTAAAACATAAAAACAACAATCGGTTGAAAGGATAAAATGGTTACTTTTATTATTAATCTCAGTTTCCAAACCAAGAAAATGAGACTAGTTTCATTCTATAATACATATACCCAGTGTTCGTGTATGTTTGACGCAGGGACTTGTGAGTTTCTCTGACACCAAATTATTTTTGTGTCTAAATATTAATAATAATAATAATAAATAAATATTTATTATTAATGATAATAACAAACGGCTTGCTAATATTTAATATATGTATACTCTTATTTTTTATATATATACATATATACTATATATATTATTAATTATTTCGTTTTTTTTTAATATGATTATAAAGATTAATTTTTTAACACTCCAACGTGTCTTTTATATTTGAATATTATTTTTGGAAGATTATATAATTATATTATTACATTATACAATTATACATATATATAAAATAAGTATATTTGTGTGCGTGTGTGTATAAATGCGCGTGTGTTATATTCATTTTAATTATTAGCAAGCTGAATTTATAATTGAACGAATAAATCACTGTGTCTTAGTCCTGTCACATTATTATATAAACGAATTAACAAATGTATACATTATAAATAATAATATTGTTATCTCTTTCCAAAGATTTTTTTTAGTATTGTAAGATAAAATATATAATGTCGCTGTGAGCTCTTTAATCTGCTTGGCCCGTAGGTTCAATATTAAATGAAATTAAAAAAAAAATGAACACAAAAACGAAATTAAAGTAATAAACAATGTAACTGCAGTGAATCTGTAACGTTATTATATGATATATATAGGTCGGGTACTATCCTGTGACACGATAATGGTATTTGTTTCATGCTTGTATTAATCTAGCACATTCTTTTTCTAGATTAAGAACTTCTTCCTGTAACGATGGTTGTACTGAAACAAGCAGTAAAGTTAATCTGTTACCCGCCTTGTTACTAAGAGCAGTTGAGCTGTGGCATTTATGATGTTTTTCTCTTACTATTATTATTTTTTAAATAGAACTATACTATTTTTGATGTATAATAATATGATAATTATCGATCCCTATTGAACTTAATTGTTCTGTGATTTAATGAGTCGACTACTATGTCTAAACAGGAAATACAAATTACGGAACATTAAAAGGGGATTTAAAAATAAACTTCTCTAACAATCACTTTCGGAATATCTTATCCGACGTATTATATATGTACCTATATACTTATATAGCACTCTTGTTTCTCTGCTTAACCCCCGAAAACAACTGTTTCATGGAAAATTGTTGTGTTTAACTTATAAATTTTTCTCTTTTTCTTTTTTGTATAATTTGATATAACTATACTTGTATACATCAGAACTATTATACATATTAATTTACGGTATTATATATACATATATATGTATTAAATATATTTACATTTGTCCAAGATTTTTAAACAATTTTAAATGTGCCGAAAATTAAAAAAGATATCAAATCGTTTCAATTTACATAGATATATTTAAATGGCCACGACTTTTCCATTTATATTGCCTTCTGTTTTACACATAGTGGTTATTCAGGGTTTCAGGAGCTGTTTATGGCTTCATATTTTTGGAACTGTTTAATTTATTTAAAAATGTACTGAGGTTGTTTCATTTGTAAGTTATTTGGTTTTTGAATAAATATTTATAAACATTCACATTATTTTATTTACAACAAAAATTTTCAATCTAATATACATTAGTAAAATGGGCACATTTATTTGTCTGAACACCAGCTTTTTAATAAGTACATAAGAAATATTTACAGTGTACTGGAGACTGCGAAGGCCAATCCATTGATGCCATAGCATTTGCAGCCTCCACTTTCTACAGAGTTATAGATGATATTTTTGAGGGTCCACTCTACACTTCCCTTTAAAATACAATTTTACTGATACTAAAAGTCCATCTTGATACAATATTGTCATTTGTTTCGTTTTTAAGACACCGCTAAAGACGTGCAAGTATCAAAACAACGGATGTTAAAGCAATCCAAGATATAAACCTTCACAGAATGCTTTACATGCCTTCCTTCTAGGTGACCAGGCCCTGAAAGATAATTCAATTGTAAACACAACGTCGGACCAATCTCTTGGGATTTTCTTGTGCCCAAATCATACGATGTTTATCGGACAGCAGGAATTTAATACTTCTGCCTTAATAAGCGATATCGTGTTAACGTAATTTGCTTCTAATTGTCATTAAACTAATATTTATGTTCTTAATTAGTTCGGATTGCCCTTGACGTAGTGTTAATTACGCGTTCTTTTTAATAAACTTGTTTTTTCGCGTTGTAGTGCGGATTTTCCCGCGTTCTGGAAGATTATACGTTGGGTATGTTGATAACGCCTGGAGTGACTGTTCAGACTTGTGCAAGTTCCTACTTGTCGCTGCAATTGTCATTTTTAGAACTTTCATGGCGCTCACACAAAAGCACTGCTTCGAAACATTTTGCATACGCTACACTCATTCCAACAAAAATTCTTACCTGCGTCAGACATAGCAGATAACTGAACTGACTAGGGATATTAGAGGTAAAATATTTGTACCTACTGTCTCGGTCTCGCCCTTCCAACCTTCCTTTTGTAGAATATTCACCGGTTTTCTATTATACAGACTGTATATGTTAATATTGGAACTACATATTACATATTTGTGGCTTTGTTATGTTGTTACTCTAATATAATATTCTTGTTCATAATTTATAATTAAATTTTCGCCAGCAATAGCATTTTAATATATTATTTAATATACAACCTAGCGATGACTGAAAATTGTTAGTAATTGGTGTGATCAGCAACTTCTCTACTAGTCGTCAATGAAATGTATACGTCATGCAGTTCAATAATAATAATCAGTATGTATTAATTTAGAGCTTTGAAATTTGTTTTTTAATTTAGACCAATTTTTGTACATATGTCTTGATTAACTAGCTTCCAGGATAAGGTGTGTTTACTTAATATTTTCCTGTCCTGTTTAAAACGGACTGAATTTATTACTTGCTTGCTTGGATTTTATTTATTATGTACAAGTAGACACAATTAAAGTAATTTTTTATAAATTTAGGATTTGCTTGTACATTTTTTTTTGTAGAAAAATGCTACGTAAAACTTCTTTTAATACATACTTTAGGTATTAGTTATGACAAACAGAAAAAAGCATAATGGAAAAAATACGTGGTTCTATATACGCAACTGCATATTTATATTGTAATTAAATACATATTCTATATAAATGATTAAAAAGTAAGGAAAGTATTCACATATATTAATAATAACAAAACAACGAAATTATATAACAAAATTTAATATAAATAAGAAAGAAATTACAACGTTGAGTATAGATCATAAATATGAATTTATTTAGAAAAATATTTAAGCGAGTATACAGACCACAATTTGACCGACAATTTTAAATTTCTGAATTATTTGTTACTAGTGGTAATACATCGTCCTTGTCTTGAATGTCTTCGATAAAGAAACCTAAAAACCAGTTCCATTTTGATTTGTAATTTCTTGTTATTAGTTATGAGTAATAGCAACAAATACAAAACAGCCAAAATATACTGATATGCATGAAGATGAACTAAAAAGTAACAAAACTGAATTAAAAATGCATCTACACAATACTATTAATAAAAGTTAGTAAAAACTCAAATACTTTTTTTAAAACAACTTTGCGAAAAGTAAAAAAAAATATTTAAATCCAAATACAATATCTCTGAAGCCGACTGATAGTACAATAGTGGGTTACTGCCTTATCACGCCGGAGGCCTTGGGAATGAATCCAACAGCCTGCTGTGTGGGAATGATTTCCCTGGTGTTCCTTTCCCATTTAAGCAAAATTCGACAGTCGAAAGATTTTAAGTTTCTTAATTTAAAAAAAATTGTGTTATTCTTCAATAAATGATTTTTGCGTAGATTTATTTATTAATTATTTAACCGCGTTAATTCTTCAGGTATGCCTTATACCAGTTTAAGCAATACCGATATGAAAATTGCCATATTTGTTTTTTTGTTTCACCAGATATAGCAAATAAGTTGGAGTCAACTAAATGTATTAAAATCATTTGGATAATAGTTTAATCTATACTGAGATTATTTCTGAAACTAATTATTTATTCATAAATTTAATGTTTCATCACTAGACAGAATTAGAGACTTTAAAGTTAGTTTCGTCTACTAAATATGTACATATACAGTAGAATTCACTGTGGCAAGTAAATCTGCTTAAAGGCAAAATAGTGGTGGAACGCATATTTAAGCATTAAACTTATACGTATTACTAAAGAAAAGGTAGGGCGAACTTTAACATGTTTTAATAGTGTTGCGTTTGTTAATATTTATTGACGTCAGCTTCATATGTAAATATTCGTCAATTAACGATATTTTTTGCAAATAATTCGTTAATTCCAACACCTTTCACACACATTTCGTTATTTGTCGGCATTTCTTCGTCCACCTTCGATATTTGCGAAATAATAAATATTGATTGACACGAATACCGCATGTGTATAGCTTGAGTTACAAATTAATATATTTCAAGAGAACGTTTTTATATATTGTGTAACAATATTTGTAGGAACGGTGACATAATTGTACAAAATATTTTTAAGGTGTCAATTCCATAATCTACACTCGCTCGTAGATCGTGTATAACTATGTTCGATGCAACGTGCAGAGTATTTATTTAACTTCCAGTCCGTCACATTCTCCTTTACATAGACTTATGTACTCTGGTGAATTCTGCTGTATAACTATATTTTTTTTTTTAAATTAAGCTTTTATTTTTGGTAAATATAATATTAAATTGTTTCATTTCATTTATTTAACAGCAATTAACCATTGATCTTCAATAAACGAACATCTAATTTTATAAATAAATGTTTTACATTTATAAACAATAATACTTTTTAGTTTATAAACGATTGAATTTGATGAACCCTTTAAATTACCCTTCTTCATGTTCGTTTCACATTGAGAACGAAGTACGTAGTTCATAGCAAATACATTCCTGCTTGATTTTCATTTCTGTAGGTTTTGATCGTCAACGTTTAGATACAAACATGACATAAATCCGAAATGACTAATACAAAATTTTTTTTGCTTTATCTGTACAAGACTTCTATAAACTAAATATTTCTTGGCAGTTTGTAAATAGAAAGTTCAAATACCAAATAAACAAAGATTAATGTACATATATGAAAACTAGCGATAGCGCTTCTAACAATTGACAAAATTACAGTAGGAATAAATTGTATTTCTTTGTTGCCAACGTATTTTAGAATGACTACACAATATAGTAAAAAATAGATGTATTTATACATATATTGTAAACATCTTGTCCTGTACTTCATGCTCAACGTAGAAGAAAATAATAGTTTATTTCAACTTACGACTCGTGATACTTTTTGGTAAGAAAATATACAAAGGGAAAATAAATAATTTATATGTACTGATCATAATGCTTCTCCCACTCATTTCCTTTACGCTCTTTTTCTCAACTTATTCACACTCCAAACCTGGTAATGTAGACGTTGTAGATCTAGTATAGGCAACCTTTGACATGTTGTGGGCCAAACTTTAATGTGCAAATACGTTCGCGGGCCGCGTTTTAAAGTGGTGTTCATAATTTTTAGCGATAGATATCAGACATGAAATAGTACGACAATGTCTCGCGAGCCGGTTGTTACCCACATATGTTGTAGATAATTACCTAAAAGAATATCATGCTATCGAATTGTAATTACAGAACTATAAATTGAGTAAATTGCATTACGATAGTCACATAAAGGTTAATGAAATTATTAATGCAATTAATAAAATTTGATGTTAAAACATCCATATCATAATGCAATCGTTCGAAATAAAATTACACCGTATATTAATCATACTGACATTGGTGTAAAAATGCAACAATATGTAGAAAATAGTCCATTTTCTCCTAATAAAACCAGTATGTATCCCTTATTTTGAAAAGAAAAGTCAAAAATTCCAATATGAAAATATAGTAGAAAAATTTCATTTATGTACTACAAATTTTTCGTTAGCCTCAAGTACGGCACAACCACAATAAAATAAATGAAATAATTGTTTTGGAAAATATAGTAAATTTAATAAACTAAATTTTAATAAAATACACCTTAATATTATCGTAGTAAAGTAAATAAACTTAAACAGAAATAAAAACTCACTCAGTTCTAGAAATCTGTTTCCTTTATTAAAAGAATATAGTTAAATCTACTATATCTTTAGATAGATTACGTTTTTTCTTTATTTCAGTCATTTTAATTGTATCTTTTTCTTCATGAGCAAAAACTAATTAGAAGTTAATTTAGCTGGGGAATACTAAATACATTTAATTCTTGATATGTTCATTACTAAATTTTATAAACTGTTTAATAATTTCATTACACTATACTTCCTAATGTAATGTACTGCAATATACCCATTTTCATAACTTTTAAAAAAATTGCTATAAATACAATTAGATAACCAGATATTTTTTTTATGCAACTATCTACAACGATGATATCTACTTTACTAGATTTAAAATGTGAATGAGTGGAACAACATAGTGAGAATTCGTTTAAGGTGCCCTTTTTAGATTATCCAAAATTATAATTAAATGAGTATTGCATTTAAACTAAGGACATGTAAGTGAAATAAATAAACCTATTGTTTTGTACGTAGAAATACAACTACTTTAAAATATCGTACATATGTAAATATATAATAAATCCAGTTTTGTTAATTTTCCATAATCTTCACACATAGACTTAAAAATAAAGAGGTGTTAGTGGGGAAACCAGCCAATACAATTTTGTGAGGTGTGGGATAAATAAAAAAAAATGTTAATCCATAGAAAAGTTTCTTTTGTTTTGTATATACAATTTTTGAATATACATTAGTAGAAAACATACACAATGTGCGTTAATGACATAAATAACATTCTTTTTCTTTTTTTTTCCATAGTGAATAATATCCACTTTTAAATTATTAAATTAATTATTTGATCTTTTCGTCTACACGAAAAAAGATATTGCAGTAGAATAGAATAGTTGCATAGACGACAAATAGCCATGGCAGTAATTTATAATAATAATAATTTAATTCCTATAGGAATACAACCATTCTACTTACATCAAGTGTCAATAACATGAATATATGTAGCACATATTTTTGTCAATATTTGTCAATGTCAATTTCTTGTTTTTGTTATTGTTCTATATTTCAACGTAAACAGGTTTGCTACTAACGTGGTCAATACTGTTGAATACATTACGCTCTTCTGCATTTTAGCAATAGTATTATTTTCAAAAAGAAAAAATAAGAGAAGATGATTTGTAAATTACGTGGTACTTTTTTACATGAAAATGAACTAATTAACATGATGTCCTGTTTTTTAATATTTGCCTTATATCGGAAACACAGAATTTTGTTGATTTTTGCGCGACTATTGCACGATTATTCTATTCCTAGTGTGAATCAACTAAAATAGCAAAAATTGACGCTATATTTAATGTTCATGATTTGTAATTAAATTGAAGTTAAGGAACAAAATTAAGCTCTTGTTTGTTTATTTCAAAAATTAACAAATCATTTACGTAACGAAAATCTAGAATTTTGAAGCGTCATCGCCTTTTTAAATTATGAGCTGCAAAATTATCGTTGTCCTTTGAAAATATGAACTGAGAAACATCAAATTTGATATTGTCAATAAACATTTATATATATATATATATATATATATATATATATATATGTGTGTATGTGTGTGTGTTCGAACGAAGGTTCTCGCGGTTGCAAGCATGAGTACTATTAGATTCTCTGGCTCTCTGCGATGTTGGACAGAAATTCTCGAAAGAATCGGCGTCTCGACGACATCTCAATCATCTTCTTCAGAGGTTGTTTCGTAGTAAAGCGTCAACTTGAAACTGAACCAATTTCAAGTTGAAAAATTGTTGAATAAAAGAACAATCATTTTAAATATGATTTCATTAAGAATTTTGGTGGTTGAGTAAATAATAAGACACTAGAAAATTTTGTTGAGCATGACGAACAATAATAATAGTAAAATGAACACATTAAAGCTTGAAAGTACTAAATTACCGAAAATGTTCAAAACATACACAGCGAAAAGTTTTAATAAGTGAATAGATAAGTTCGAAGTAGCTGGTCGATTGTAATAAGGCGGAGTTACCTTAAGCTAGACCTCCAGTTGTAATAAGGCAGAGTTACTTTATGCTCCATCTCGAGTTGTAATAAGGCGGAGTTACGTTATGCTATATCGAGAGTTTTTGTGATGACAGAGATATGAAGTTTCTATTACAAGTATGTCTTAATTAGAGGTTTATGTAATTTATGATGTTCATAGAGATAATAGAATTAATTAACTAGGGCATCAAATATACATTTAAAGAAATAGGATATAATATCATTGGAAAACTGAAAAAGCATAATTCGCAGCAAAGTTGATATTAGAGATTTTTCATTCGCCACATAATTATTGTCACCTTTGAAGTATCAAATAATTTCTTTGATAAATGTGCATACGACACAATCATTCAGGAAAATAGTATGAATATACTACAACTATAAACTCACTATTGTCGTCGTCTTACAACACTATCATACCATTCCCAGGACGTTACTTTTTAATCGGTGTAACATACGTTATACAATATATTAATAATATAAATATGTATACATACATACGTTAATTACTAATAGGAATTACAAAGCCAGCACATGTATTCAATGCGTATATACGAGGGTGGTTTAACAATTAACTTGGTTCATAGACGTATGTCTATACAGGAAGTTTCCTTCCTGTGGATTAAATCTATAGTTCAAAATCATTTTCACATTAGCTCATTGTTTGACAGTTGTTTGAACAAGCATTTCGAGTGAAAGTGAAAAATGGATAAAATTGGAATACGTGGTGATTCAGCTCTTATTCTGGAAGGGAAAAAAAAGCGGGAGAAATTCATGGGGGATTACGCCAACATTAACTTATGTCCTACCTAAGTGATAGTGAGACTTTTAGACAACGAATTCAAGCGATGCAGAACAAGCATCGCGGACGCACTACATTCTGGGGTTTCGAAATCTATTGTGGCGCTAGAAAACATTGGAAAACTCCACGATATCACTTTGACTGATAGGCGAGTAAAAGTGCGTGAGTGAGCAGAGGCCACAGGAATCTCAATCGACCGTGTACATACATAATGAATTGTACCTGACAAAAGTTTGCGCAAGATAGGTGGTGTCGAATTTTCTCATTTTGGAGCAGAGACGAATATCATACGATATTATCCGATTTGGCTTCCTTAGACACATGTTCCCTAAACTCAAAATTTTCCTGATTGGATAAAATTTGTATTAAGAAATAATTTTGATGATTAACGACTACTATGAGGGTCTCGAAGAAAATCACTTCAGAAACCTAGAGAAACGTTGGACCAGGAATTTCGAGAGGAATATATTGCAAAATAAAATTCAGATTGTTGTCATATCAAATCAATATTAGTTATCGAACCACATATGTTTGTGTTCATTAATTAAACAAAACATTTTTGTAAATATTTTTCAAAGATTCAATAGCAATCTGCTTCTGGGCTGGAACCGCGTCACTTGTATATCTGCCGACGTTTCGTACCCATTTGTATGGGACATCTTCAGGGTTCAACTACTGCATTGAATCTGATATAAATCGATGGTGAACGGGTTTTACGGTTGCGGTTGGGTAGTTTGGAGATGCAGGACTCCCAGGCGTTGTGTAGGGGGTAGCCATCATCAGGTTAAGGTTATTGGGATGGTTAGAGATCTCTATAGTTTCACGGATTTTGGAAACCGGGCACCATATCCAGTATAATTTGACCAAGATCCTATCCCGCACTAACCATTACTATGGTCGCAAAGTCCGTGAAACTATAGAGATCTCTAAGCACCCCCAATAATCTTAACCGCGAAGATGGCTACCCCCTACACAACGCCTGGCAATCCTGCATCTCCAAACTACCCAACTGCAACCGTAACGCTCCATTGACCCATGACCCATATATAAACCCGTCCACTATCGACTTACATCAGCCTCAGTGCAGTAGTTCAGCGCTGAAGATGTCCCATACAAATAGGTACGGAATGTCGGCAGATATACAAGTGACGCGGTTCCAGCCCGGAAGCCCAGAAACAGATAGCATGGACCACGACCGCGGAAGTCTACGTACCAGATTCTTCAATACCAAACATAAAAACATTGTTACAATATTATTATATTACAATAGTATTACGACAAAATTTATACCTCTAGAATCTTTACGTAATATGAATACCATTATGTATTATCTTCAGCTTACCTAAAATTTAAGCAGACTCTTGGAGAACTTAAAGCAGCAAAGCACCAATTTACAAATTACAAGGACATATTATAAGTTACGACAGTTTATGTAATTGTGTTTTATTTAACGCTAATGATGCAGTAATGTTTGTAAGGGTGTATCCATGAATGTACTATAGTCTATACACCAAATAAATGAAGTGGTCACGTATAATTTGCATAATCAACCTGTAACTTTATTTGTTCAGTGTCAAAATCTACATATTTGAATCATCAAGTAAATTGTAAAACGTACTGACACAACGAAAGTTAGTATTTTATTTATTGTATAATTGCTGTAAGAAGAAAAGAAAAGCATTTCTTTATCTAATAATTAAACTTTATTTTATATTGACGAATATTGACACGTATTGGAGCATACCTTGTTCCAAATTTACTGAAAATTATCAGCCTTTATTCTTAAGACTAATAAAAAAAAATAGACTTTTATAAATATTTCTGTTTAATATAAGTATATAACAATTTGAAGGCATTAAAACCAACATTTTTCCCAATGATAGTATTAATAACAAAGAACGTTTACTAAAAGCTATATACACAAAAGCGTTATTAGAAGGAAAAATATTTAGAAAGGGAACTAGAATAAAAAAATCCGTAATTTGTTATAAAAAAATATATGTAGTATTACGTAAAATTATATGCGAAATTTATAAAAAAAATTGTATAGTTGTGGTCAATACAAGTTACACAGTTAATGAAAAATACATCTTTGAAAACTTTTTACAAAATAAAAATTCCAAATATTCGATACAACATCCTCATTATGATATACTAGGTAGCTTTGAAGATGTGATAAGGGCAGTCCTTTCAAAATTTAATATAACTTTGCAAACTGTAATAAATGTGCAGGAATATTTTATAATCGTAGGAGATGTATATAGTTCTGTTAAGGTAATTTACTAAAATTTTGTGCTTTCATATAAATGTTTACCTCATCAGCCTTCTTTACAAGTTTTTCGATAAAGTATTTCAAAAGGAGCTTCTTACGTTTAGTTTGGCGAACAGTATATTTAATCACTTAAGCTTGATATATAACCCCTTTCCACATTAATTTTCTTATTCTATATACGTATTTCGACAACTAAGTTGTCACCATCAGCAGATAATTAAACAATGTCGCAGTGGAAAATTACGGCAAAAACTCGCACGAAACAAATTCCATACACAATCTGTACCGTCGAAAGCCAAAACACACTGTTTTGCCGTAGTTTTCCAGGTGTGACACTGTTTAATTTTCTGTTGATGATGACGACTTAGTTGTCGAAATACGTATACAAAATACGAATATTAATGTGGAAAGGGGTTATATATCAACCTTAAGTGACTAAATTAACCAGATCCAACAAAATTACCGAACAGTGTGTTGTAGATTAAACAAAAACTTCTACATAACGAGAATTAAGCGTAACATAGTGGAACTAAATAATTTTATTACATGGCAAAAGTTATCATAAAGAAAAATAGCAAAGAAAATGAAACGATTTAATTATACAATACAGTTGACGTTGATGAAACGTTTTAAAGAAACAAATTCGTACGAAAATAGACTATAATGTGGTCAACAATACAAAACATCAACAGGAAAAGAGATTTTTAGAACGGTTATCACAAAGAGACCGCAGAGACTGAACAGTTAGGAAAATTTGGAAACACACAGAGTTTATCAAAATCTGTACCTGAGTTAACTATACAAAAAGAATCGATATTTGTGAGCGAGAAAATACAGAAATTGGTGTATGAATAATTGGTCAAAGATCATTTGGTTTGACAAATTAAATACAAAGGTATGATTTGTCAACATATTTATTACTTTTTGTTGCATACATGTGCATATATTATTTACACACTTCAAATATTTATTACAGTAGAAGTCTAATTTGTATATCGCGAAAGAACTTTTTATTCGTATTCATGGTTGAAGATAACGATTTGGAGATTTATGTTTACTAATAGGGTAAGAAAAATATACGTGTATGGGAGTTGGATAGATAACAAGTGGAGCGTTTTTATCCCAGATTTCCAGTAATCCAAAACAACAATGGCAAATCTGGTACGTAGACTTCCGCGGTCGTAGTCCATGTATATCTGCTTCTGGGCTTCCGGGCTGGAACCGCGTCACTTGCATATCTGCCGACGTTTCGTACCCATTTGTATGGGACATCTTCAGGACTCAACTACTGCACTGAAACTGTCTCAGTGCTGTAGCCCAGAAACAGATAACAATGGCAAAGTTTAAGCAAAATTATTGAACTTGTATTGTTCGAAAAATTTCTTAATATTATCTTTCACTGAAAATTTGTGGGGTATATTACAAAAAAACAACTTAAGCAAATATAGAAGAGATAGCAAAAATAAAAAAAGAAATGTTGAAAAGTGGTAGGTAATTTTGCCTGGAGTTTGTAGGAATTTGATGAAGATGGTGCCACAACGCTATAAAACTAGTGTTAATTTTACCAGGTATTCAAATGAAAAGTTCAAATAGATTACTTTCACATTTTATTAAAAGAAAACGTAGATAAAAAGGCGCTTGTTTTATTTTTCACATGTGTAAATTTAAGTGACATTATGCAAATGTGAAAACTATGCAAGTTTTCACTTTAGCACACTAGATTTTTTTGTCCAAGCTTATTCTCGAAGTGGTATTACAATTGATAGGATATGAATTTACTTAGACCAGGACTGCATCGAACAAGTTGGGTTCCCAAATTTTACAATAGATTACATGCAATTAAATAAACATTAGAGAGATTTGTAAAATTATTTTCCGAACGCTGCCCTATTGTCTCACAGTTTGATTTTAAGAAAATCAAACGGTGGAATAGTGGAAAAACGTTCTCCAAAAGTTCTCAATCATGTTGAGAAAATAATGAAAAATGAACCACAAATATCTGTTCGACAATTACATCAGCAAATTAACGATTCTGTTGGTACAACACACACATCAAAAAAAGACATAACTTTAATCACACCTATGGCATGGTGTGGTTAAAGTTATAAATCTACAAAAATTGTTAGACGTTTATTATCCATGAATGCCACAATTTTGTAATTAGTTTATAAATATAAACAATAACTGAGAACTTTCGCAAAGTAATTTTTATTGATAAAAGATGGTTTTATAGATTGGAACATTTAAATCGATAAAATATAAGAATTTGGGGTTCTGAAAATCTACATATAATTTTTGAAGAAAAAAATGGTTTTTGAACGGTGTCAAGTTAAAGACAAATGATTCGGCTAATATTTTTTAAGGTTCTATCAAAAGAAATCCGCATTATATTGCTTATTTTATTTTTTTATATAGAAGTAGTTATATTCACTGCTAGATGTACGGATCGAGGGCAAAATTTTCTATATTGATTTCAATTTGCATATGTAAAAATGTAAAGACATAAACGACTTTGAAGGCTCTGTAGTTAAGTTTAATTCAAGATATACTTCAAAATATCCATGTTATATAAAACACAACTAGATGTACTTTTCAACTGAACATTCAATATTCATTAAATCATCACATAAATTTATACCAATCGCTCGTTCAAGGAGGAAATTGTTATATGAATATGCACATTGCCCGGCATATAAACACCGTGCAACTCGAATGAGCATAAACTTTAGTATTTTTAGTTGATTTTTTTGTGAATGATAAATAAAATTATCATTTGTAACGTTAATAAGTCACACACTGAGATACGTCAAAATTACACTGATAAAATCAATTCTTTTAATTTTCTGTCTCTCTGGTCTCACGTTAAAATGATACATTATTTTTAAAATTGTGTCTAATTTCACGTGCCCGTTGCTATTTCGTCCTTCGTAAACCATTAAATCCATATTGCAAAAAATGCAGTATCATTTTCTATATTTTCTTTACATCTCGCTGATTCTACCTGCCATTTGCAACTCCGTTCTTCGCAAATCATTAAGTTCCCTTTGCAAGCATCATCACATTTTATAGAACTACCACGGTATATTAAATTAGGATACCGATATGTATGTACATATATAAATAAAATGTTATTATATATATGTTTATTAATTTACAGAGTGTTAGAAAATCACGTTAGGTAGGACGATTCTATATTTAAGTCTAAAGAAAATAATACTGCGCATTTTCATTGCAAAACCCAAATAGCATACACATATCAGCGTATTCGTTGAAAGTGTACATTACAAGTGCTTGGGATATCACGAAAATAACGAACGTTAAACTGGCAAACGTCAAAATTTGACAAATAATTATTTTTAAATTATAGACATTATTCTGGGTCACAAATTTATATGGTTTTTCACAGAAAATTTCAAAAAATTCTAAATATTTTTGTCAAACATTTTCAATATTGATGATCTTGTGTCACTTATAATTTGAAAAAAAACTTTTATAACATTTTCTTCCTATACACGATAGTTTAAATAATTAAAAACATAATTTATTATAGCTTTCAATTTCATGCTTATTTCTTAGTATTAGCATACCAAACCATCCAAGTATGTATGTACAATGATACATCCTTTATTCGAAGGAATGAGTTGGCAAAGTAGTAAAAATATATATAGTGGACTCAGTATCCGATAAGTTAGTAAGACTGTTCATATTTATAAAATTGTAACCAACACTGACATAAAATTGATTATTAAATAATACATACATATGTGTGTGTGTGTATATACATGAAACAAAATGCTAAGTGATTTACAAGAAAGAGAGAGCAGTATTTTCATGCACATTTGTTTGTGTTAGAATGGCTGAATTTAATCGATAATTTGCAAATTACACCAATTAAAATATAAATTTTTGTTGAAATTTTAGAAAAATTTCAATAGATGGGATAAGGAAAGTGTAACTATTAAAACCAACAAATTATAAATATCTAGAAAGGAAATAATATGAAGCAATGGGGCCAAAACAGATATTTCTATAATCTGCTGTTAAATTGGTTTGTTTCTCTTTATAAAGGTCATATTGCTTGTGGGCTAAAGCCTGGATAATAAATAGACGTACACTATTGAAAACGACCAATCAAAAATACTTTAATATATACAACAGGAAAGAATTTTTAAATTGCAATAAGATGGAAAATGTAGATAAAAAAGAAATATGTTGGAAAAAATATTTATAAGGTCTAGTAAAAAGAAATCCATTATTTTTGCATTAAATAAAGGTTTTATTTAGCATAGTTAGAATGATCCGACTTAGGTCAAATATGCACCGTTTTGTTCGATAACTTGTTGCCATTTTGAAGGTAATTTCATAATGGCTCTCTCATAGAAACCCTCGTCCCTATTGGCAAAAAACTGGGACAGTCGATTTTCACAAGCTTCTCTTGAGGCGAATTTTTCACCACCAAAATCATTCGCCATAGACAGGAACAGGTAGTAATCACTTGGTGCTAGGTCCGGACTATAAGGTGGATGCATAAGAACCTCCCAACCAAACTCGCGGAGCTTCTGGCGAGTCACTATCGATGTGTGTGGCCTGGCGTTGTCCTGATGGAACATAATTCCTCTCCTATTGGCCAAAGCTGACCGCTTCTAGGCGATTGCTTCCTTCAGACGGTCTAATTGTTGACAGTACAGGTCCGAATTAAGAGTTTGGCCGTAGGGAAGCAGCTCATAGTAGATAATTCCTTGCCAATCCCACCAAACACACAGCAAAACCTTCCTGACCGTCAAGCCTGGCTTGGCCACCGTTTGCGCCGGCTTACTACGATTCGACCACGACCGTTTTCGCTTGACGTTGTCGTAAGTGATCCACTTTTCATCACCAGTAACCATCCGCTTCAGAAACGGATCGATTTTGTTGCGATTCAGCAGCGATTCGCAGATGGAAATTCGGTTCATGAGGTTCTTTTGCGTTAACTCGTGTGGCACCCATACATCAAGCTTCTTTTTGTATCCAACCTTATTTAAATGGTTCCAAACGGTTTTTTTGTGCAATGTTTAGCTCCTGGGCAATCGAAACAGTGCTTAAATGACGGTCGGACTTGAGGATTTCCATTATTTTATCGATATTTTCGACAATTGGCCTTCCAGAGCGTGGTGCATCTTTGACATCAAGATTACCGGAACGGAATCGACGAAACCAAAATTGCGCATGATTGACTGTTACAGTATCAGGACCATAAACACTATTCACATTTTTAGCCGCCTGGCTTGCGTTTTCGCCTTTTTCGAAGAAAAACTGTAAAATATGGCGTATTTTAACTTTGCTGGTGTCCATCTTTGACGCGCGCTCAAACAATATTAAGTCAAGTAATCACAAAACTGTCTGAGAAGTTCGTTTAGTACGAAATCTTATCTTTCGAACGCCATCTAGCGGAACGCGATCGCACTTATACAACGCGAGATACAGATTACTAAAGCCATCTATTGGAAAAATAATGGATTTCTTTTTACTAGACCTTATATTAAAATAAAACGAAATGAATGAAAATAAAAATGTAAAATAACCACTATATATATATATATATATATATATATATATATATATATATATAAAAAAAAATTTTAATAATCGGCCATGTTTATTACTAGCAGATATCAATATAAAGTTTCGTCAAATAAATACGAATCAATTCACTATCAATAAATTGATACAACGTCACCAAACTAAGTTTTTCAACGCTTTGTTCTATAATTGTTTTTTTTTGCAACTATTTATTAAAATTTTGTTTGATATTACATAAAAATATCTTTTCATAAATGAAGTAACTACAGGAGGAAGAACAGGGGAGTAGGATGATTGACGGTCATTCTTTTTACAACGAACAAGCTTAGCTAGCTTAGTCAAGTCATGTTCATATCTTTACATTATTTACATTCATGGAAACTATTGTAAACTTCAAGTTTTGAATCTTCTCGTTAATCTTAAAAAGTTGCCAGAGTGTAGGATAGCGCCATTATGCTGTACATGAAAGCTCCATGTTTCACAGATTAGCAGCCTCTTTCACTAACAGGAGTGAGACGAATTCATCTTTCTGACACGACTTTTTGTATTATACGAAAAATATCATAAAAACTATAGAAAGAAAGCAATAGCCAAATATATGATTCGCCCAAGAATGTTAAAAACGGACAAGAGCATTAGAAAAATTGATGAAGTTGTTTTGAAAATCTCAGTGCTTCTAAATGATTTCAAATTGATTGAACAGCTATAAATACACACATTTTACGCGATCAATTAAATATGGGTAAAATCTGTGTAAATTTCGTTATTAAAATTCAAAACAGGAAATTCGTTGAAAAACATAACAAAGTATAGATTTTTCAATATTTGTCAGAAATTAAAAGGTAGTTCGAACAGTGGCGACATCCATTTCATCGGTTATAAAAAGAGAGCGGTTGATTAAGTCGAATTAAAGCTAATGTTGTTTTATAATAAAGGTGCAATCACGATTGAATGGGCGTTTGAAAATCAAATGGGAAATCGGCATTTTGATCTTAACCCTTAATTGCATCGTGCAGCGAGTTTTCTACATAGCTGATTCAATATTAATGCTTCACATTTATAACTTAATATCAATGTAACGTTATGTATTACATTCGCTACTTACCAGGGAGCAAAATAGTTTATCAACTCTTTAAGAGATGACTCTTATTCTGCCACATTCTCCCGCCAGTAATAAATTTTGCTTATAGCACATGTTGCTATCGCTGCAAATTATTAAAAATAGAAGTTTATAATAATTTGTGCATTACATATACGAAAAAAGATGTTTCGTTTTTAGGTAAATAAACATAAATACTAATTTATTAGAGAATTATTTTGATATTTTAAATTTTTTGGAAGTATTGTTGATATAAATGTTTGTAGTATAAATGCTACACTATGCAACAGTGTACTACTGATACTATTAATGATATTATTAAGTATTTTCCTTCATTCTTCAGAATGTGATAGAAAAATAAAGGTCGGCGTGAATTACTCACAAAAGCTGAAGTTCTAGAGCTAGTAGAACGTTTTTATAAAGGTAAAGACTGTTTCTACCTCTGTTGTAACGACAATAATTATGTGCCTCAAGACGACGACGAAGAAAATCTACAAAGAGATAGAGGAATTTGTGGAAACACTTTAATGGGATAACAACAATAGCCTCTGAAGTAGGAGAAACTTCAGAAGCTATGGGGAAAAATTAACATATGACAAAAAAAACCTCCAACGGATAAAGTTATTTGGACAAATCTGTTTCATGATACAAGAAAAACGTTGGAAAGTTCTTCTTTCTTCAGATCTTTCTAAAACTAAATACACCATTTGATTTTTTCCCGTATTTTCTGTCACAGTCCACGGCAATGCATTTTGAGAAAAAAAACAAATTTATACAGATACAGAAAAATTCTAACAAACCAATAAATATAAACGAAACGGATATAAATAAATTTATTGGTATCGGCTTATACATATCGGTGATAAATCTACCGAGAAAACGATCTTATTGGCAGCTAAGCGTAGGTGCCTAAGTGCACAACGATTATATAACCACTAATAAATTTGAAAATGAGAAAAGTCTGATATATTTTAATGACCATTCAGTGATGTTTGAAATATAGTCCGGAAGTAGTTAGTTATAGATTAATTGAATGAAAGATTTGTCTTTTGAAGTTGATGGACAAATTTGTAATCATCTAAAACAAAGGTCTCTAAAATTTCAGGGTTTAGTTATAAATTTGAAATATAGTCCGGAAGTTGTTTCTATAATACCATAGCGGATAATGAATCAGATCTTGATGTTAGAGCGAATACTGTAATCAGATTAGCACAAATAATATCCAGAAGCCTGAATTATAGTTTGTGTACTGGTAATATAATCACAAATATTCAGTTAATTGACATTCAACATCTTTACCCAGGGATATCTCTCAGGAACATGTAACGAACACTGATGGTGTGGAGGTCACAGATGTTACAGTTGCATAGTTAGATAATAAGGTTGTTCCCTTATTATCTACTTATGAGGAAATCCCTAGATTTCTAGACCTTCCACGCGCCTTAAAAATTTTCCAGGCGCATTTAAAAATCATGCAATTAAGGGTTAAATTGTTGATCACGTTTACAGAATAAGATAGAAGACGATAACTAGAATTTTGGAAAAATAAATGAAATCCTATTTCAAATCAAAGCACCAATTCAATGCAATCTTTATTACGAAGCAATTTTTAATAACAAAATAAACCTAGTGCTCGAGCATTATTTATATATCCATTTAGTCGAGTACAATTTCTAGCTATTCATTCAAATAAAAAAAAAGGAATGCTGAAAGGGATTTATTTTCAGAGACAAGAAAGCGAAAAACTAACATTTTAAAGGTGATATAGAGAAGTTATATAAGTGGGAAAATATGTGCGGGATATATGTAGAGCAGAACATCTTAATGGGTATAGAAAGTTTTTAATATTCACAATATATTTTCCTTACAAGAGTTCTGCTTTTAAATAGCTACAAAATTATATTTTCTTGTATTATAAATAAGTTATAAAAGAAAATTAAATAAATATTTTCAATATTTTTATCTTCAAAGCTCAGTCAATCTTACAACTATAATATTAACTCAAGTATCACATAAAAAGCTGTGTAATTTATATTCCCCGCAAAATCAAACAATTTTTCAGTACCTAAATTAAGCGCATAATTTTATGTAATACACTTTGTACATAATAGTGAACAAAAAGTGAGGATAGAGAGGAAAAATGTACAGTAAAGATACAATTGTAAGGTTCCAATAAGAAAGTTTGAGGCAAGTACAATAACAAACGCAAATTGAATATAAGTTTCGGATTGGAAACTTATAATTTGTCTCAACTGTACTTATGCCTTAAAACAATAAAAACTAAATTTATTTAAAGTTATTAAATAGGCGCACTGGCTTTTGATACACTAACAACAAAAAAAGATATGACAGCATATGTGATGTAATAATTATTATACTTATAATAATAGCCGCAATAAATACCAAATATCGTACAAAAAAAAACACAAAAACAAGAAACGTGATCGAATGAAATAATTTTCAACTAAAATTATATATATTATTGTTAAAATTAATGATATTTACTACTACGAGATTTTTTTGATCTCATACTTGTACCGTTTTTCTCTGTAAGGGTTGCTTGGAGCGGTGTTATACGTGGCGCAGCGTAACGCTGAGGACCACCAGGGTACGGTATCCTAAATAGTTCTATTCTCAGGTGATCACAAATTTCGCTACATATTTGAGAACTATATCTGAATAGGTCAACTGCCACCCAAATCTGAAACAGAAAAACAGCATCTTGACGAGGATATCATCAATATCAAAATATTATTTTTGATACGTAGTAGTTGGCTGGAAGACATTGCACGTGGTTTGAAGGAACTAAATACTAACTAAATAATTTCGAAAATAGTAATTTTCAAAATTATTTAGTTTCTTTTTCACGTCCTCGCATCGTTTCTTAATTCTGATTTTTTGCGGATCGATGGTAATTGATCCTTTCCGAAACCAATACCTTATTAGAGCTCTTTTTGCAATCCTTTTAGCTCAATTGTGCTTGGAGATTTAATTATTAAGCCTTTTGGGAACGACACTGCATTGTCTCGCTTTGTACAGTGGTTTGCTTCCCAGGCAAGAACGATCATGGCCTTTTCGTACTGTCTGAATGACCTGTTTAATTCAGATCCAAATCGAATTTCCAATTCGTGACGAGTAATGACGATAGATTGTAATTCGAGTTGTTTAAGCTACTTCTATCGTTTATGGAATTGTGGAATATTGTTCATGTTAGTAATGAAGTTATGAAATATTTCAAGCTAGAAGACGGCATATTTGCTTGACTTATTAAAATAGCAAAAAATACCAAATAACAATAATAGCTTATCGTAGCAGGTGTTAAAACTCATTAGATAACAAGTCAGTAGTTTTATTAAGCTTGAATTTTGATACATTGAATGAATAAAACTGCTAAGGCCACACCCCAATTGCCTACTAAAGGGGTGTCCCAAAATTAACACAAGATCTGAATTAAATAGAAAACACAGTTTTTAGTCTTTTGATTGTTATTTTTTTATTGAATCATAAAGTACATAGGATAGGGATATTTATGGAATAACAAATCGGGCAAATGGCGTTCACGGCTTTGCAAGTACATACACACTCGTTTGTCGAAATTTTCCATGACCATTATGCATAAATGTGGCTGAATTTCGGTGATGCAGCGTTGAATCTCCTCTTTTAATGCACGGGTGGTTGTGGGCTTGTTGACATAGACCTGTGATTTCAAATAACCCCATAAAAAAATCTAATGGCGTTAAATCACAAGGTCTAGGAGGACAATTCTGATCACCGAAACGAGAGAGTATACGACCTGGAAATGTCTCATGCAGTAACTGAATTGTTTCACGGGCTGTATGGCCTGTGGCACCGTCTTGTTGAAACCACATATTGGCCACATCAATATCATTCAATTTCGGCAGAAACAACTGTGTTATCATGTCGCGATATCGAACACCAGTAACAGTCACTGCTTGACCAGCCTCATTTTCAAAAAAGTATGGTTCAATTATGCCTCCAGCCCAAAATTCACACCAAACAGTGACCCGTTGTGGATGCATTTGTTTTTCGACAATCACATGTGGGTTCTCAGAACCCCAAAAGCGGCAATTTTGGCGATTAACAGCCATCAAGGTGAAAATGTGCTTCATCGCTTAGGATGATTTTGCTCGAAAAATCAGCATCCATTTGTTGGTGTTCAATAATCCATTCAACGACCTCTCTTCGCTGTGCATGGTCATTAGGCTTCAGTTGTTGTGTTGAATTTTGTAAGCATACAGACACAGATCTTTAGTGAGTATACGCTGTAGAGAGCTTCTTGAAATTTGCTTTTCTTGTCCACGACGCCGAATTGAGGTTCCTGGATTGTCACCGACACTCTCACGCTCTGCTTCGATATTGACATTTGAACGGCTAGTTTTTGAACGACCAGTGTGTTTGGCGTCTCCAACGGATCCAGTCTCCCTGAATTTATCAATTAATCTCTTCACAGTTGACGAAGTTAAAACACTATTCCGACCATATTTTGTATGAAATTTTCGAACTGCGTCCGCCAAGCTTTCATTATTTTTGAAATATTGTTCAGTAATGAAGACACGTTGTTCTATCCTGTAACGCTCCATTTTTACTAACCCTAAACTGTCAGGCTGTCGAATTGTTTTTTTTAGGGTTGCCAACACTTTACTGCACAAATGGCGACAAATTAAATTCTTGCGTTAATTTTGGGACACCCATTACTAACCCAGACTTTTATCTCCAGATACTCTTGCTTTAATGTGCTATCAATGTTTGAAGCTGTAACGGGGATTAAACACATCTATTCATAGACCAACACGCTGCTACATCTTATTATATTTTTTATAAAAATATTTTCAAATTTTTTAGTATACATAATAAAAATATAATTAGTTCGAAATATGAAACAGCTTTTTAAAAGTTTTAATTAATGTACTTTTTAATTAAACTTGTTCTTTTCATCTTTTTATATTTAAAATAGCTAGATTGAACGGATACTATATATTTGAAATACTAGTTTCACAATTAAAAAAATATTTTAATATTTGTTATTCAAAAATTTCTTACCATACACAGCCACAAAACATAATACTCAGGTATAAATGTATTGAAATACTGATTCAAAAACAACATCGTAGGACCCAATAAGGACCAATCCATATAGTCCATTTCACTTTTCGTCATATGTGCTACCTATGAAAATAAATAATTAAATATATTCTAGGAAGTTTCTGTTTCTCCCCTACTTACTACTAATCTATTAGTTACTTTGGCAGCTACCATACCGAATGCTAAAATATACAGTGCCGGATGTTCTTCATAGATATTTTCAACAGACTTTCTGTATATAATGAATGCCGGCACCAGTACTGCAGAAAATGGTATTATAGGAGATAAAACGCTGGTTCCCTATCAAGAAATTATAAAATTTCTTGTAGTATCATATTTAAAAAAGAAAGAATTATGAAAGAATATTCCAAATATCTTTACTTTCCATAATAGTAAAATATCAATTAAAAAATTGTTTAAATTAGAAATTAGGTAAAGATATTTTGAATAAAATTTAAAATATTTATTATTAGTAATTCCGCATTCCCTTATCTACTCTACCTACAAACCAAAAAAAAATCATAGAATAAAAGAAGCCAAGCTTAACGTTTTAAACAAGCACTAGTGTTATTCTAAAATTAAAAAAAAATATATGAAAACATATACATATATACAGACATTTTATATACAAGATGCGTCAATATTACATCTAAAGTAATACAACAGGTACATCTAAAATTCCACTAATTGTTCTATCCAAACCTTGTTTCATATTACCTATTTTCTCGCTTTTTGAAAGATTTAAACTATTTTATTTCTATAAAATAAAGAGAAATGAGCAGTTTACGTAATTAATTTAAATAATATATGTAGGTAAAACTTAAGAATGAAATTTATATTATAAATTTATCGCGGACATTGACCAGAGTACCCCCTTCCCTCCTTTACTAAGTATTACAGCGGTGGTATCGAAGTAATAATTGTATGAAAATTTAATCTGTGAATACGAGTAACGATATTTTGCATAAATGATCGTTTTATTGAAAGACACTTGGAAAATATTTTTATCGAAGAAATATAAATTGTTTAAAGATTCTTAAGTTTGGTCTAAAACGGAATATTTTCGTCAATCAATCAAAAAGTGTTGGTTTATTGCAGAAGTCTTGGTGCCCTAGAATATATATGTACGGTCTGTTGATAAATTAACGTCTCCCCCTGTGTTACGTTAATCTACTTTTTTAACCTGTGCGCTGATTGTGGTTAGAATTTAATTTTATTCGTAACCAAAAAAATACAACCATGCTCAGATGTATTAGACACCCCAGGTAAAAACCCTTATTCTCGGTATTATCCAAGTCTGACGGAAATTAACCGTAAAAATAGTTAATGGTATTTACAGAAATGCGTTTTTGAATACCCTAGTTAATCCCCTATTGAAAAGAATAGGTGGAAAGGGGAAATTGTGGATTTTAGAAATTTAGTGTCATTCTAGTAGTATGTGAGCAACGTGCGTTTGTGAGTTTGTGGTAGAGATCAATTAGATTATCCTATTTTTTCAAGTTGTGTCAGTTATTTGTTGAAGAAAAATGCCTAAAACACGCGAGTTGTTGGTAGGGGAACGCGCCCAAATAGTGCTACTGCATTCCCAGAAGTTATCAATAGCTGCAATTGCAAAAAAAAAAAATGTTCGCGATGTGCAGTCCGTACAACCATTAGTCACTATCAGGAGAGAGGGTCGTTTGTTAACAGACCAAAAAGTGGCAGAAAACCCTGTACCTCGATTAGAGAAGACAGAATTTTACAAAGACTGGCTCTCAGTGATAGGAAAAAATCGTCGAAACAGCTCGCCAGTGAGCTGAAACAGCGTTATCGCGTAACAGTTTCTGCGCAAACAGTGAGAAGGCGTCTCCAGCGTGCTGGTTTACGAGGGTGTAAAGCGCGACGTAAACCGCTTTTAACTGACGCTCATAAAAAGAAGCGGTATTTATGGGCCAAACAACATGAAAATTGGACAATCGAGAAGTGGTCGAAGATTCTTTGGTCTGATGAATCGAATATCGAGGTATGTAAGTACATCTTCATGACTAATATTCTTATCGTTGTATGCAATTCAGTCTACATGTAACATTAAACAAAATTAATCCTGTCTAAGTGCTAACTTTCTTCTTTTGCCTGGCAGCTTTGGGGACTACCTGGGACGCTATACGTTCGGCGTAGGCAAGGGGAAGCTTATGAACCACAATATATCATTCCCACAGTAAAATTTGGAGGTGGTAGTATCATGGTTTGGGGTTGTATGTCTGCATACGGTGTTGGAGAAGTGTGCGATGGACGGATGAATAGCCAACGCTATTTAGCCATGTTCGAGGAAGTATTAGAACCGTCTGTGCTAAAACTATTC
This sequence comes from Dermolepida albohirtum, assembly GCA_031893035.1. NCBI lineage: Eukaryota > Metazoa > Arthropoda > Insecta > Coleoptera > Scarabaeidae > Dermolepida > Dermolepida albohirtum. The sequence goes on along the minus strand of JAVIWB010006960.1, from coordinate 32,508 downwards.
GACCAGGATATTCCACAATACATTTTTCAGCAAGATAATGCGCCCTGTCACAAATCGGGAGCTGTAATGCGTTGGTTCGAGGAAAACACAGTGGAGGTATTGGATTGGCCGCCACAAAGACCCGATTTGTTGCCCATTGAAAATTTGTGGCGTATCTTAAAAATTGAGATCACGGAACATAAATGCCTGTCAAAAGCAGAATTATCAACAAAAATTCGCGAAGTATGGGCTGCAATACCACCGGCAGAGTATTTAGTAGCAAGTATGCCTCGACGAGTGCGAGCTGTCATTAAGGCCAAGGGCGGAGCGACAAAATATTGATAAATTGTACTATATTACTAAATAACACTTTGTACATAATTTTCACAACAGTTTTATTTTCCTCACCTCTCTTTTGACTAAACTACATTAAACTATATATGTATGTATGTACATAAATTCGTAAGGTGTCTAATACATTTGAGCATGGTTGTATATTGTTCGTTTCTGAAGAGCTTGCTTGTATTTCTAAATAAAAACTTTTAGATATATTTATTAAAAGAAAATAAAACTATTTACACAAAGCAAACTTAAAAAGTTTTTGATGAAGTAAGTACACTATAAGTGAATAAACATTGCATATGTATTTGCATTGTAAACGTACTGCCTGCGTACTAATTTACAACTTCGGATATACATATATTAATTCCTAGTAGTGATCTGCTTATGTTGGTGCCAAATGTATATTCTTCTAGATCTTTGTGCTACTATATATGCCGTTATTTGCCTCGACTTTTATTATTGCTTGTGCTGCAGCCCCCGTGTTGGAAGGGGAACTGTCCGCCATCGCGTATTGTGTTCATGCACTGCGAGGTAAGGAAAGACGATGTTCGCGGTATGAAATAGTCAGCTGGTCGCCCTGGCGCCGAATTTGACATCAGCAACGATGGGTATTACATTTTCGCATCGGTAAAATATATATCGACGGATACACATTTTAGATATGTATTTTACAATATAAAAATAAAATAAACATAAGAAAACATGCATATGCGAAATAAATAAAACAAAACTAAATAATAATTATGAAGAAAAATCCGTAACACCATGGTTATGGTAAAGCATCAATACAACTTTCAAATATTGTAAACACGACTAGTGTCTAGTCTAGAGAGTGACAGTACAGAAATAAACAGTAGTGCCCCTCGACTTAATGCCTTAGATAAATTTCTTGTTACTTCAGTGTGAAAACGCGGAAAGTGTAAAAGTATAACATGTTTTTCATTCATAACTGTTTTGATCAGTTCGTTAGCCATTTTTGTTTGTATACGATGTTATTATTTACATTACTCGTTTCTATTTACTTTATTTGTTATTATATATTATCTTTTATATCATAATTTTCATTATGTTTATTTTTTTATTAAATTTTCGTATTTATTTTTATAAAACCAGTTTATTTTATATTTATATTTATATATTATTCTTGAATAAATATAATTAAAATAGACTAGTGTAATTATAAAATACGATAAAAATGAAAGTTTCTTTTATATTTTTGTATGTACAGTAGACACCGCTTATAATGAACCCGGTTATATTGAATTCTCGGTTATAAACCGTTTTAGATGGCCAAATAAATCGTCCCTTAAGTTCAATGTATTTTTTTCCGCTTGTAATGAACTCGCATATATTGAACTTTCGCATATAATGAACCATATTTTACGTTTCAACCGAAAACAATGTGCCGTTTATAATGAACTTTCTTTATCGCTCGAATGGGAATCCCCCGAAAACTCCGTTACATCAAAAACGCGGTGCTTGTCAGTCCTTCCCCCTTCAGTCTGTCTCACAAATTAGTCACGTTACGTTGTCCGTTCGTGTTACAGTATTTACCAATTGTAGCTTGTGAGTTTATAAACATGGCGCCAAGTGATAATCAAAAACAAAAGCGCAAAGCTTTCACTTTAGAAAGAAAGTATGAAATTATTAAAAAATTACAAAGTGGTTTAAAACAAGCTGATGTGTGTAAGAATCTGAATTTAAACAAGTCGACGGTTTGTATGATTTGGAAAGAAAGAGATAAAATACTCAAGAATTATTATGAACAAAAAAATTCTAATGCCAAAAAAATTAGAAAATCAGCTCACGATAAAATGGATAAAGGGCTCTTGTTATGGTTTTCTCAGCAAAGCGGTAAGAATGCGACGATTACCAGTGCTTTACTGCAAACAAAAGCAGAAGACTTGGGAAGCAAAGTGGAAGATAGCGATTTCAAATGTAGTCGAAGCTGGATCGAAAGATTTAAAAAATGCCACGATATCAACAGTGGAAAAGTTGTAGGCGAAGCAGCGTCAGTTAATATGGAAGTAGTAGATGATTGGTTGCAAAATAAATGGCCCAACATACGACAAAATTATGAAGACCACGACATCTTCAATGCAGATGAAACGGGTCTATTCTACAGGCTAATGCCCAATAGAACGTTGAAATTTAAGGGCGATAGTTGCATTGGTGGAAAACTATCAAAAGAAAGGCTCACGGTTTTGGTTGCAGCAAATTTTACAGTCACAGAAAAAAGGAAGTTACTTATTTTGGTACGTAGACTTCCGCGGTCGTGGTCCATGCTATCTGCTTCTGGGTTTCCGGGCTGGAACCGCGTCACTAGTATATCTGCCGACGTTTCGTACCCATTTGTATGGGACATCTTCAGGGCTGAACTACTGCACTGAAAACAGTTTTCAGTGCAGTAGTTCTATCTGCTTCTGGGTTTCCGGGCTGGAACCGCGTGGCTAACGTTTCGTACCCATTTGTATGGGACATCTTCAGGGCTGAACTACTGCACTGAAAACAGTTTTCAGTGCAGTAGTTCAGCCCTGAAGATGTCCCATACAAATGGGTACGAAACGTCGGCAGATATACTAGTGACGCGGTTCCAGCCCGGAAACCCAGAAGCAGATAGAAGTTACTTATTATTGGCAAGTCCCAGTAGTACGTAATTTTTTACAAATGAATGAAGCTCCAGATAACGTTTTGAACAGCCTGGCTAATGTAGAAATGTATTTGAATGATATTTACGTAACTTTGTCTTATAAACAGTCTAAAATAAGTGACTATTTTAAACAATCTGTTAAATAATAATTTTTTGTTCATTTAAATTATCAGTATACAGTACAAGAATCGTTTGTACTAATTTATTTTTCAAATTTATTTTTTGTTAGATATAATGAATTTCGGCTATAATCAATCATTTTTAGTGGCCAGTAGTAGTTCATTATAACCGGACACTACTGTATTGTATATATGAAAATTACAACTCAGCAGCAATTTCACATAAAAGAAATGAAGATACTGATTGTATTTCATTGCAGACGTTTGCATATGCATGGTATTTAAAAGTACATAGTTTCGTTTTAAAACATTTTTTATATTCAACATAGATAAATCATATTACGCACAGGCAATTTTCCTTATGTTATTATATTTGTATAAATTCCTGAAACAGGCTGCAGACAACTGAGACAGCTAACCAATAATATGTTATCTACAAAGACTATTCATATATTCATGGGAGGGATATTTACTAATATTAAGCTACTGAATAACGGACTTCCAAAGGGCTATGTATTGGCACCACTTCTTTTTAATGCATATGCATGACATGCTAGAGACACCATCCCACAAATTTGCTTATGCCCATAATATTACCACAGCAACACAGAATACTAACATAGAAGCCTTTAAAGTCACCCTCGCAGAAGATCTGCAAAAACTGAGGGCTTACTTCAAACAATGGCGTCACACACCAAGCACTAGTGAAACTGAAATATGTTACTTTCACTTCAATAACAACTTAGCTCACAAGTCGTTACAAGTAATACTTAATGGCACTATTCTGCCCGATAACCCGTACCCTAATTATCGTAGGGATAACGCTGGATAGGACACTTTGTAAAGGAAGCACTTGTCCAATGTCGCTGCGAAACTACAAACGAGGAATAGCATCCTTTGCAAACTTGCTGGAACATCGTGGGCAGCACGGGCAGCTAAGTTGCAGACCTTCACACTAAGTCTCGTAAATTCAACGGCAGAATACTGCGCGTCTCCTGGCCAAAGAGCTTATATACGAATAGAATGATTTCTGTGAAATCTACTCCAGAATTCTGGCCTCCGTTTTGAGCCATTTTGGGTCTCAGCATATCCAGCAGCATTGGATTTTATCCCGAGAGTATGATAATATCACCAAAAACCCGACTCTTCTAATCTATGAAGATGTCGTAGATATCGCATTTGATCGTCTTAAATTGACAAAAGTTCCTTTAAAAACCGCTTAACTACTCTCAGAAGAAGCCTTTGATGCGGTGGATTCATGGACTGCTGAATGGCGAGACTGCGCAGCTTCCGCACGGATTTGATTTACCACGTCGGAGCTGGGTAATTTTCAATAGAGTACGAACGGGTCCATGAGGCCGAATTCTAGATGCGCGGAAAAGCAAACAGTCAGACATATAGTGCATGAATGTGGTTGTCGAATATTCCCTGGCACTCAAGACTTCGCAAAAGTCACACTGGAAGCTGTTCGGTGGCTCCAAAATCTTGATTTGAAACTGTGATTTTTACTATATAGATTTATATGTAGGTCCTTATTTTATATATATGCTTGCATTATCTTCTTTTTTACACTTTTTTTGTGACTGTCTTAGTATGTACTTTTCCATAAGCTAAATAAATACGACCGTACTTTTGTATATTTTCCGTAAGTATCAGCAATTTCCTGTAAATATTATTAAATAAAGTTGATTTTAGGTATATGTTAATATCTAGTTTAATATTTCATTCCTCGAAAAAAAAATTGACAAACACAAGAGTCCAACTAAATAGTACGAGTTATATAGCGCAGTAGTGCGTTTTTTCTGTTCGAGGTTTCAATACAAATGAACGTTTTCTAGACATTAGTTGTGTTTACAATATTTGAATAGCGAAGTAAATATGGACTCGCCCTAGAAAATATAGTTGATGCTTTACCGTGATCGGGAGGAGACATTAATTTATCAACAGACTGTACATAATTAACAGTAACTCAAGGAGGGAAGTGTTATTGAATCATAAGAGACATCTTCGTGAAAAGTATAATACTAAAGTAGTTTACCCAAATAATGTACATACCTTCAGAAACTACAATTATTTTAGGCTTATACCATAGTTTAACAACTATCACAATGGATAGTCAATATAGATTTATCGTGAAAAGTTCTGCTGACTGCATTCACGTTGGTATTTTCTACTTGACTAATCCATAATAAGGATATACACAAATTTATTTCGATTGCATTTTATGTGTCATTTTATAAATAATAATTCAGAATGAGTTGTATGTAATAATGTATGCAATTCTCTAAATGCAATTGACTGTAAAGAGCGGAAAACATTACGAAAAATATTTTTCAGAAGTATATTTCAAAAGAGTTTGAAGAATTTTGTTCCACCAACACAACAGAAAAAATTGTTTTAATTTTAAAAGACTTGGAAATACGTTAAATAATCTTACAAAATACAATTCACAGAATTAATATTTTTTATAATTCACATTCTTATTAGCAAATTTAATTTATGTTGTTTGAAAAAATATCACTCGTTCTACAAATTAGTAGTGTTTCCAAACATTTCGTCTTATAAATCATTTGAATTATTATAAATGTTTATCCTACTCATGATATTACTATTCAAAATGTGGTTTCTAAAATTTAGACGAGGCAACAATTTATCTAGAAAATTAAAATTCGGACGTTCGCACGATGTTTCAGATGAAATTGTTGAAAAAATTCTGAAGATATATCCACGAATATAAAGTGAAGAAGTGTCTGAAAGACCAAGTTTTGATCTCATTGGTGCCTCATTCTTTTGTTCGTAGATGCTTTCATTCCATTGAAGGTAAGTTGCGGATAGATAGATAGACTTCTTGAGATGGTAATACCACCTCAGATTTATTGTATAAGTCGATTAAATTTTCTGGTAGTTCTTGTGATATTAATCGTTGATTATTTGTGAAGTTTTTTCTACTGAGATGTTGGTAAAACAGAAGTGTTAAAACTTAGAACGCTTAGCTGGTAATTTTATATTGGTATTCTTATACTAACATAAAATTACCAGCTTAACATTTCGAAAAAATGTTCGGAATTCTTTATGTATTTGCTGGTCATCCTCATATGTTATGTTCAAGAACTACTTCGACTATAGCTAAACTCAAAAAAAGTTTTTTCCACGGAAAACTATCACGCAAATCTACATATACTCGATCTTATTAGAAATATTACCGTCGATTACTATAAAAGCTAATATATTTGTTTTGAAATTCAAGATAATTGCAGTTTTTAATACAATTCTTGTAGCCGTCCCTTCTCTTATCTTGTTCAGAAACTCGACTAGACTTCAATTATGAATATGTCATTATATTTCTATTAGGATGGTTGGAAAATGAAATTTTAGTGGCTAAAATGTAAGTGTTGAGTGCCAGTAAAGTTGAAAACTTCCGAACGAATTACCTCAAATCGTCTGAGACTGGTCTGCATTTTAGAAAGGTATTGTCAATGTGATCGAAATGCTACAGTTATCTTGCTTTCTCATAGAGGCGCGCATTGTCATCAACTGAATCAACTAAACTGGGTAATTCTAGAAAAAATTACCAGGTTGGCTAGACGAAAATATTTCATCAAATATGATGCGAAACTATATGCACCAAAACATATTCAATAAAAGTTGAGGGAATTAAATTGTGATATTCTTAGTTATACTTGTAATTCTGCAGATCTAGTATCGCCAGTTTTTTCTCTATATTTTGTTACAAGATCTTTGGAATTTGTGAAAAAACCATCTATAATGGTTTCTTGTTAATAAAAAATTAGTCAATGCATGTGGTTTTATATCAAAGGTTTTGCAATAACTCTTTTATCACAATTTGTACAGACATTTACTATGCATAGATTAAACAGGGAATTATTATTCGTAATTACAAGGCAAGACACATCAATAATGTTTCGAATTATTAAGTCTTACAAGCGTATATCGTTACAGCGCTTCACTTTTCGAAATGTTTAATGATAACTCAAATCCATTTAGCACTGACTTTACATTGCAAAGGATTGATTAAATATTTTTATTCAATTTAATTACTTTTACCAAATGCTTAATAAAGATGTAAATTCATTAATCTTTTAAAATGATACAAATTTTGTAATTATAATTATATTTTGTAAGATATTTGGTGCTAGTTTTGTGATTTCGTTTTTTTTTTGAGGGCAATTCTAAATGTTTCAAAAGTGAATTTAACGTATTTTTCTTTTTTACATTCTCGAACATGAGGAAGTTGAAATTTATTTCTTATTTTTTACTTGAAGCTATTTGTTCTAACTCCTAGAGTAGTGAATTATTATTAAACTTTTAAACAAATAAATTTACGTGGAACACTTTTTATATTTCTCTCAGTAGAGGTTAAAACAATCTAAAATCTTACAATGTTTTATAGAGAAAAATGTAACAATTGAATTGACAATAATTTGTTGAGTATTAATGTAAAATGCCCTTTTCCAGTGAAAAAATAATATAAATATATATGTATATATCCGATTGGACAGAGTAAATGGCGCCATAAGGGATCAGCGACATGTCTAGGCTGTTACATTCAGTTACACCTGAGGTTGTGTAGTAGGATGTGGTATCTCGTTCGTCATAGTAAAGCGCATTGCGAAGTAGAGCACGAGTTCTTGTTTTTACAGAAGGAGATAGCAGTGTTTATTTTTTTAGTTACATCTGTACGTAGTTCCTTTCCTGTAGGTCATGTCTGCATTTGCTATTTTGCGTCGCAGGTGCTCAAACAGACCCGATTCTTTTTGCTGACGAATGACAAAACCTCAAAGAATGCTTGGTTGGCATTCAAACACCTTATCAAAGAACAGAATTACATCGAAATTGTCCAATAACTCTTGGAGAGCTTCAAAATGCTTGGTTGCAACATGAGGATCAAATTGTATTTTCTACATAGCCATCTTGCTGACTTCCCGAAAAACCTTGGTACGTTCAGTGAGGAACAGGGTGAGGGGTTCTACCAAGATTCTACTGCCGGAAAAAATATACTGGACACTTAGACATTTTGGTTTCAATAATTATGCGCTGTTATTGCTTGTCACGGATGCAGCTGTATATGGAAGATCAAAGAAAGACTACAGTATATCGTTAGTATAGTGAGCCCAAACTTGGACGATATTCTTTGGACGATAAATTTCTCGAAGGTCGTCCCACAAATGTTACTGTGTCGGAAAACATTAATGCAGTGTCTGAATTGATAATGTAAGACTGTCATGTGACATTCCGTGAGATCGAGGCATTTCTAGGTATTAGTAACACCAGCGTGCATAAGATCCTGCATGAACATTTAGCCGTTAAGAAGCTATGTTCACGTTGGGTACCACATAATTTGACAACCGATCAAAAAAGGACTCGCGTCGATTGGTGCCAAGAAATGCACAAAAAATACAATAGCGGTGCTTCAAAGAACATTTATAAAGTCGTCATAGGTGATGAATCTTGGATCTATACGTATGAGCTCGATAGTAAACAGCAGTTGACTGTCTAGGTATTCCAAGATGAGCCAAAACCAACAAAAGTGCCTGCTATAAGAATAACAAAGAGTCTGAGAGATGAGTACCATGAACAGAAAGACAGTAGGATCGGTGTAGGAGAAAATGGAATAAAAAAGTGGTAGAAAAAAGATGGCGAAAAGAAATAAGAGAATATGGGATTATAATTAATTTAAATCAACAATGATACTTAGTAGGTTATAGAGTTATAGAGCCTTGAAAGCCATGGTTGTAGCAGAGCAATTCTGTTACAAGTAGAACTCTCCAGTGCCTCTAATGTACCGCGAGAAATCGATTTGTCCTAAATGTTTAAAATGGTCCACTTTCCCCTTTACAATTTAATAGAGAAACTTTTATTTCACCAATATAGTAAATTGTCCTGTTACAAGTGCATTATTTCTTCTGGAACAATAAATTTGATTTTTTCTCGCGTCTCTGGAGAAAGACACTTTAAACATTAACACTCAGTTTATTATTACTTAAAATGTCATTTTGTTATTCAAATAATCCTCTTTTTGTCAAAATAAGCATTCCCTTAATGTCTAACCAGAGGAATGCAACAAAAAGGAGTTACAAATCAATGACAATAAAACATAAAGATTTGAGTTACTTGTAAAGGAAATAAAACAAATTTTTTTCGTCTGGTTTTATCACCTTGGTGTCTTCTTGTTAACGATAAGGTTCAAAACTTTTAATCGCAAATTTACTTTTTGTAATTTTGACTCATTTGTTTATAAAAATATGTGTCATAAATACATCATTTTATTTAACATTTAGGAATAATTTTCATCTTAGTCAAGACAATATTATATATATATATATATATATATATATTAATCCAGAGTTTGATTGGACCAGTATTTATCACAAACATACCTGTTTACAAAATGAAAATTGACGCAATTTAAATTAGAATGATAACGATACAATCATTGCGTAATAAAATAATGATTTTCCGGTAACGAAATTGACGGATAAAATCCGCGATTACACTGCTATACAATTAAGCATATTTCAATTGTGATAGTGATTAGCAAACAATAATGTACTTATAAAATATTTCGGCAAAGCGAAAGAAAGAAAGGGTGGGTAGTGTGCATGTAGACAGCTGGAAATATAAAGTAGATAATTGTGCAATATTATATTTAAAATTGAATTAAATAAAGAATAAATAGAAGTTGCTATTTCCATTACTTAATAGATCTGTTTTTTTAAAGTATTACACATTATGTACGCAGTTTTGTTCTGAATACACAATACTATTTCAGAATTTTATAAATAAAATTTGAATTAACTATTATCTGTTTTACAAAGAGGATCTCCTCCCAAATTCGGTCATGCTTGATGTGATATCAATCAAGAAATACTCAATTATACTTAAATTTCTCTTCTGAACGGTGATTTGTTCCGTTAAGTTCATTGACGTTATTCTTTTGTTTGTTATTTACATATCTCTGTCTTAATTAACAGGTTTCTCTTTACAACTTGTTTCTCCTAATAATGGATACCAACATCATTGTCATCATAGGCCATTTTCATGTTGTTCCTTACATTTTTATATTGTTTTTTTAAAATCCATGTTAAGTTGACAAGCTTCCTGGTGATTACCCTCCACCTCAATCCACAATTATTTTCGTTTAAATATGTATTTCTATTCACTCTAGAGACCAGTTCAGCCTATCAAGGTTTTATTGATACAATGAAGTCTTGATGGTCACAGTATCTTTTACTTTCATTTATTTTCTGAATAATTTATTATTGTTTTGGTCTTTTGGAGTGATTCCCATCATTATTCATTCTATTTTTTTTTCAACTGCGTTACTTTCTGGTGTTTCTAAATAAAAGTAACTGTTTTTGTTGCATAAATGAAAATGGAGGAACGCATTGATCAAACCTTCTTCTTTTAAATGGAATACTTAATTTCAGAATGTGGTGTTCGCGCGATTCTCATTTTTGTCTGAATTGTTCAGTAATCTTTTCCTAGACATTTTGAGAGTTATTTCACGATTAGATTGGTTGTTATTTTTATTATATTTTCGTTAATCTTCAAGTCAATCTTTTGGGATTTCTACTTTAATTGCTTATCATAATAGTAATAATCGATACCTCAGAATGTAATGTTTGGCAAAAGCTGTCCATGTTTGAGTGCTTTTCGCTTCTGTTTGAGTTGTTTAGTAATCTTTTCCTATAGTTATTCTGTGGCTTGCTTTACTGGTTTTTCGTTATTAAATTGATCGTTTTTTTAATTTTATTTTTTTTCGATTTTTAAGTCAACCTTTCGGGACTTCTAATTTTGTATAATACTAATCCATGCTTTCACATTCTCCAACATCTTAACACCAATTACAGAGGCAATGAGTTGTCGTAACTTTCATGCTCGAAATGCAACTTAAAATCTTTGATTGTCAGCATTCATTTAAACGAAAAGGAAAACTACGAAAAATCTTCCATGACAGTTGGCTGTTTCTTGTGATGGAATTTGGTCATTGTACGTATCAAAATTATTATTCTCATAAGTTCTTTATAAACATAAAAATGTCTTTGACAAGAACTAAACTATATTGGACTAGAGTCACCCAAAACATAACATAACCATCTGCAAAATTAAATCTTGCTTTTTAAACTAAAATTTTCTTTTATTAACAAAATAGTCCATTAATCACTTCTGATCTTCCTTAAAAATTATGTAAACATTTATCTATTCCGATTCATTATTTTCCAGTAATTTTTTTGTTTTTGATGCAAGAATTTGTAAGTTTTGTTTAATTTGCTGTAAGTGTCAGTCTTCTATACGAGAATGGCCTGTATTTATATTTGACAAAACTAATTGGGTTGTTTTATGCGAAGAATCTATTAAAGCATGACATGTATTTTAGAATGCATTCTTTGAAAGATGCTTGTGCAGACGTCAATAGTTTGTTTCGATACAATCATTGAAAAAACCTGTCAGTATCCTAAATTACGATAATCGAAAATATACATATATAGCAGGCTTTCACAAAAATATCATGTTATTTCTAAATATTTTCGATTGTATTTAGTTTAAAAAAATTATTATGAGATTTTGGGAGACATTTTTTTTATTTCTAAACATTGGAAAAATATTAGCACCCCAACCTGGATAATAGCAACTTCTTTTATAGTAAAACAGAGAGAGTGATAAATTAATTTGTCTATTTAAACAGGTTGACAGTGGAGCAATCTTACAGCGACTGTCGATCCATTTTTGCCGACACCTCCTGTGAAAATGACCGTAAGGTTTGCCTGGGCGAGGATGATCGCTATCAGGCATGCAAAAACCATAGGAACCTGCTTGACCTCCATCTCCAAACCAGGAATCTTTCCAAATTGGTTAATGTTAATCAAATATGACGATGTTAGTAATAATGATATTGTGATTAATACTGTATATATTATCTTTAGAGATGAGATACAGTCTGTTCTCTCAGACATTTATTATAATTAGATAAATTAAAATTAAGTACTGTCGTATGTTGATGGTTCCATTTAGTCATCTTTTTTAATATAACTGTCATAGAATTACGTAAGAAATACTAAAGTATTTTTATCTTGAAACTGTCTGAGACAACATTTTGTATCATATTATTTTAATCGGACGGTACGTATGGTAAAGAAGATGTACATATCCAGTCATGATTTTTTTTATCAAGAAAAGCTGAAGTAATATTTCATTAATTTTTAAGAATAGAGTTATTAAGAAGCTTTAAAATATGTTAATAAAGCGTAGCACTTAGTTCTGTAATCACCAACTTTAAGATTTATTTTATCACTTACGTCGTTAGTGACTGTATTTATGTGTAAATAAAACGGTATTTTAACACAAACTAATGGGAAGTATTACTATGCAGAGGTGAAGTGATGTTAACAATATATAAACAATGAGATTGTAACGTTACATTACATCTATTATTGTAAAGGTTCCGTAAAGCAATGCGATCACTATAAATGTAAAATCATGTGAAATGTTATCTGATACAGATACATACATATGTTACTTTTTAAATGTATAATAGCACGTTTTTTTACTTGTATGTACGAAGTACAGGTAATACATTTCTCTGTTTAAATTAAAAATACCACATTTACTTTGTATATGAACAATTAGAAAATTTAGAAAAATTAGAAATGAACTGCATAGACAAAAAGTGATTTCTGAAATAGTCAGACTAGTTAATATGTATAAAATAATTAAGAAAAACAATTGTTAAAATTGCAGGACCGATAACCTTGATCAATGTAAAAAAGATATCATTGACATAGAAGTTACGGGTGGACTATTTCCGCCAATTTTGGCATAAATACACTATTAAAATACAATAAATAATTAAATTTTTAAGACGATATATCAAGTAACAATGGCGTAATTGACACTTTATAAATCAATCTACTTAAATTATAATTAAGGTTTTTATGGTAATTTGTACGTTTTTTCAACATTATTGATTAGTTTAAATTTCTTTTTTATATCTAAACTTAAAATTATATTTAATTGAGTAAATTTCGGAGAAGCTGAATTATTACTCCAAAAGAAGTCTGCTTGTGGCGTAGGATTACCTTCAGTGATGAACATATAAATTCCCTTTGAAGATGTATAACGACCTTAGTTCGATGAAGTTGTGAAGATACTTTCAATTTTCTGTTGAGAGGTTTGTTCAGCATAGTGCTGAAGTTATTGCACAAGACGTTACTAACCACAAAAGCAGGTCACTTCTAGTATTCATTAGGGGTATCGTGGCCGTTACTTAAAAGAAATTGTTGGACTTTATTTTCTTTATCTTCGTAGGTTGGACCCTGACCTGACTTTATGTGTGACGTGGCAAGAAGCAGGCCAAGTTTCTTTGAAAAGGCTTATATTAATCTTTTATCATAGCCTTCGAAATCTTGCAATATTTCCCCAAAAGAAGATATATATGGGTCATTATCGGTAGAGTTTCACAAAAGAAACCATATGCAGATTTTGATAACTAAAAGAAGAAATATGACTCACGTATTAATGCCAATGTGAGGACTTGGCAAGAATGCGGTTTTTATAAATAGGAGATGAATATTCTGAAGCGGAATTTTATGTAGAAAAGTTGCTCTCAAAGCTGCTAGATCTAATTAAAAGCTACCTATTAAACATACTCTAATAAGATATGAAAAGACCGGTTATTATATGGCCACCCAATGTAATCTATCCATCTGAAATTTAAGCTGTCTACTACAAGTCTTGGGTTCTCTAATGTGAACTACGATACCACAACAAGTCTGTCACCCATGCCACGACTGCATAAGTAACCAAGGGTGTCAAGATCTTATTAATAAGAAAACAATCATCATTTGTTATCCATTTATCTACCAAATAATTATCGAAATATATTAATTTAAGATTTCTATGCCACTTTGTATACATAATACAAATGAATAAATATTTTCATGCTTAATTTGAAAGTATTTTTCTTATAAATATTTTATTTACAGGTATGTTTGAGCTCTGTAACTATACTAATAGGCTTCATAAAAATTATTTGATTTATGAATGAGGAAACTATTACTGAATTATAAATTAAATATTTTTTTTTAAATAGGGGATATGCTTGATTTAAAGTTTATTTGAATTAAGTAAAAATGTACTAAGATTATATTATCAAAAATACATCGTTTCTTAGTTTGAACTACATTCTGTTTGTAGATAGATAAAAGAAAATATCAATATTTTAAATTCTTGTACATAAAAAAATAGTGTTTGCAGCAGCTCAATGGATTAATCAATTTGTTGATTGTAGCTAGAGATTTGTATATAAATTTGCTTGGTGTATAATTTTGTTCTAAAGATGATCAGTGCAAACAAAAACAGTGCGTGATAAGTATTATAAAATTTAAAACTAGATACGAATTTTTATTAAACAAAATAATTTTCATCTGCTTGAACATATGTACGTCTACCGAGGGTATAAATGGCATTTTTAAAGCATTTGAAATTCTGAAGTTGAAGGTTTCGACATCATCTTTAACATCTTCATTTTTTCTCTCTTTGAAAAGGCGCCCGAAGTGAAAAGGAAGAGTTTATATACGCTGATATTTTAAGCCTTTAACTTTTGAGATAACCAAATTTATTTTTTAAAATCGTACAAGTAAAATTTAACCTTTAAACTGATATTGTTTGTTTTTTATCTTGGTAATTCTATTAAAAAAACACATTTTTATTATATAACTAGATTTTGAAAGTTTTGTTTTTAATATAGCAATATAATGAAATCTCGTTTTATATGATTAATTAAAATCCTTGTTTGTACTAAATCAGATTATTTTAAGGCATGAAGTAGTATTATACTCCGTATTTTGACTTCAACGAGTAAGTTTATAATTTACGCCTATTTAATGAACATATTTCTCTAATTATTCCAGTATATTCAGCAACACAGCAATTATCAAGAAAATGCTTCTTTTTTTTTCAAAAACAATCAATACATGGAATGACTTTTTTTGCATATAGCACAATTTTTATAAATAATATTATTGATTTTTTTAACAAATAATGAATTATCTTCCCTTTTCAATAAATAAACAAATACAGTTTATACGCTTTTTCTTTGCCGATGTCACGGCAGACTGTAAAATTATTCAGTGTATTTAATATATTGTACATATTTTAATGCTAATGTCGAAAACAAAGAACATACGCCATTTGATACATAGCCTTTACACGATTTTAAAATTTCTTGGCAATAGAAATGAAGATGTTTGTTATACAGTATCGAGTAGTCGAATTAGGACCACTCGTCTTTCATGTAAATATTTTCCAGAAAATTTTACGTGTTAGGAAATTTCCATTTATTCTCGTGTAATAACGTTCGATAGATATACAACAAATAGAAAATATTGTTGCATAAATTCCCTAGATATTCAAAAAAGGTAAATAAAACCCCTTACCACATCGATGTTAGTATTCTGTGAACGTATTTCAACAACTAAGTTGTCATTATCAGCAGATAATTAATCAGAATGTAGCATATGGATCCGCGTAAAACTCGCACACAACTTCCCTTCATCCTTTCCCGCTAAAAACCAAATACACCCAGTGTGTATATATACGAGCATTAATGTGGTTAGGGGTTTTATTCACCCTTTTTTGATTAACTCAATTAACCACAGTCTCCATTAAAATCTACATCTCTAGGCATTTCCTCGTTTCCTTACCTTAGGTTGCATTAGGTGGTCATTTTCTCTGTGAAATTAATCGCCAATGCTATTATCTATATGCATATTTTCTCAATAGTGTTTGTATTGCAATGCCGTACGAGCTGACAGTTTTTAGATAAAAAAAAAATGTTAAGGATTTTTTAAGAGGCTATTCAATTTCATAAAAAGCTGACAAAGCAGTTCACTTGATGGCATGAATAAACGTCTGGAATATACTCCTTAAACGCGGAGATAATGATCCCTTTTTGAAGTGACTGATAACTAGTAACGAGAACTGGATTGTTTAAAACAGTGTGGTGCGAAAACAGTCTTGGTCTTGACCTGAAGATTCGTTTCAAAAGTCATCGAAAGCCACAATAATCACGAGAAGGTTATATTCTCAGTATGGTAGGACTTTAAAAGTGTCGTGTTCGAATTATTATCAAGGATTGTTGAGAAGTAGGCAATTGGATATTTTGAACGAATCCATCATCCAGAAACGTCCAGAGCTTGTTATTCGTAAAGGTATTTGGTTCAGTAAAGATAGTCAGTGCCAGATGACGAGGATTCTCAGATACAAATTGATTCTTGTCACGTAGAATTTCAAATATATAATTTCAATTTGTTAATGCTAAATTAAGAAGTTTATTAAAATCGTTTAAAATTTAATTATGCTGTTTTAGCATAAGAGACTCATAGAATTTCGTAAAGGCTCAGATCAAAGGTAAGTGAATGTAAGGAAGAATTAGGAATTCACACAATGTTATCTAGGAATACTCTAGACATAAACATTATGTATGGGCTACAATGAAGAAATAGTTCTGGATAATTCGGGTCTTATGGCAGAAAACAAAACACAATCTCTACTATTAGAAAAACTTGGGAGGAAGATATCACCATTGATTTAACAAAATGCATAGTAGGAATTTTCAATTTTCTAGCTTTTTAAAAGAAATAGTTTGTATTAATTTTGGCATTTTCTTTATTTATTTACGTACATATTCTTTTTAATTCATTTTCTGATAGTTGAAATGATTTTAAGCAACGATTATACGTTAAAAATTTTTCTTTGTACATTGGATTTTTAATTTGATTACTACCTTATAAATATTCTTGTTCTACTAAGATTTAGGATTTACAGCAGAATATTTAAGGTATTTTACAAATTTAAATTGTAAGTTAATCTTAAATACAATACTCTTTATTAAAATTAGTGATGCATCGTTAAAAAAATAACATATAAACTGCATATTTTTAATTATTTGCCGTGGGTACGCTGTTAAATTCTCGGCAATGGTACGGAGTGATTTTAAATGATTGAAGATAGTTTGATTTGCCGCCACATTCATTTTTTGAATGCTGGTGACACTTGACTTTCATATGAATAAATATTTTTTTTCATGACGTTTCAACGAAGATAGTGAATAATTTTAAAAAAGTTGCCAGATTCTAATTTTTATGTTACTACTAATTTATTTTCGAAAAGTAGTAATATTTAACAGCAAACAAAGTAAAGTAATAACAATTATATTTCTTAATTAAAACGAATAGGTACATAGCAAATTAAGTTTAACAGAGAAAAAAAGTAACGCTATTTTTTTAGTGAAATGCTTCACATTAAACGTTCAAAATATCTACCATGAATATCTAAACATAAAATAATTTCTTCTGACATTGTTTATATGCTCAGTAATGCTTAGTTGCAATTTTTCTAAGATATACAACCGATTTCAAAAATCTTCAAGTAGTCGAACAAATAAAAATCCAAAGAGTTAAATCCATTGAGCGTGGTGGTCAATACCCTTTACTGATTATACTCTCGTCAAAAATTCCTGTATATATTTCGTGTTTAATGTTAAATATCAGATCCATTATTCAATACTACTCAAACTCAATTTTTTTATTGGGTATATACTATATTATACAGCGTGCGGAGCCAAAACCCGAACAAAATACAATTTGAAATTCCTGCCATTCTATACCACTGGTTGATGTCGCGATTGGCATTCAAACAGTTTGACGTATGTACTAAATCATCACATCCTCGAAATAGCCGCAATGTAAAAACCAAGTGCGGAGTATAACCGAAGAGCCACGTTTATCAGAAGTGTACGTGCTGGGCGCTCGGCGACAGAAATCTTTCACTTTTTCGTGTCCCCGAGATCGACTGTGTATGATGTTATCGCCAAAGTACAATGAGTCGGAGAAGTCAAACGAAGGTTTTGCAACACCGGCGGCGAAAATCTACTCGAAGGGGCGAGTTGTCGGGACACCCGAACTCACTCAACAGGCTCAGGAGCTGATTTTTGAGGATCCACGATAGTTGATTCGAAAATTGTCGTCGATATGAGCGAGAAAACTATGCGTCGAATTGTCAAGAAGGACATCTGCTACAAGTCTTACACAATTAAAGTGAGACAGAGACAAAGCGATTTGCAACCTTCTTCTTTTATGTTCCTTAAGAAACAATGCTGCCGGATGACTCAAGTTTTCTTTTGACGAGAAAAGGATGGAAAATTCAATCCAAAGAATGACCGTTGGCTCGTCCACGACCCCATTGTTGCAAGAACGAAATTTCCACATTTCTTTAACATAAGGGAAAATGTCACGAATAAAGTTTATTTGCATGTTCTGCTAAATGTAGTGAAGCCATGGATAGAAACTGTGTCGTCTGGAAAACCGTATGTTCACCAGCAGAGCGGCGTGCCTGCCCACAGAAGTCACTTGGTGCAAAATTGGTTGTCGGACATCGTCGACATGTTTCGGTCGAAAGAATTCTAGCCTCCCAACAGCCCGGATTTGAATCCTTTGGACTTTTATGTATGGAGCATAGTTGAAAGGGTCACGAACAGATTCAAACATGCAAACGCCGTATCATTGAGGGCCGCTATTGAAGCAGCACGCTTCAGAACGAGAATGAAGGTGGTCATTCAATCAAGCGGGAGATAAATTGAGTAAATGTGTTCTTTATGGCCTTACAAACAATGTGTTTAAAAAAATATGTAAACCTTTTCTTTTTCCAATAAAAAATATAATTTGTCCGGATCTTTATCGCCGCAGCCTGTATGTAGTTATAAGGATTTTTAATTCCCAATTAATGTAATTATGACCGTTGTTATATCGCAATAGATCATCAGACATCAGTGTTACATTCAAAATGTTATAATTATTCGTTTTTATTGACGTATGTAGCATTATATTCTTCGTGCAGAATTAATATCTAATAATCATGTAGAGATTACCCTGTATGGATGCATATGGAGATTTTTGACTAAGCTTTTGTAAAAGAGCTGTATGATAAACCGAAAAGGTCAATATTTCTAATAAAAATATTCAAAATGAATTAAACGCATATACACTTTTGAACAGCTAACTTTTAAATTCATTTACTGCGTCTTGTCTAAATCCGATGGCTAAAATTTTTCATATTTGCCCTTATAAATTTATTTTCAAGTTGAGTTATATTAAAAGGCATATTAAGAAGAAAATCACCAAGGCATATGAAAACCAAACATGAATCTGTGATCAAATATTAACGAGTTGATACTGATATTTAATAATCAAAATTAAATATTTAGCCATTCAAGTGAAAAGTATACTAAAAATTGTGGCGGAAAATTCAAACTATCCTCAATCACGCATGTTGTATTTTAATGTGTTATTATTTTAATTTAGAGTTACGATCGATTTTTAATATCAAAAATAGAAATTGCGCAAAACTAAAATTTCATTATGTAAGAAGTTTATGCGCATAAAATAAAGGTTATAATAAATATTAGCAAACGGTTGCTTACATTACAAATGTGTTTAACAGAATAATTAACACATGTCTTTCATAATTATAGACCGGAATTTTTATTCAATTAATATACATGCATTAATACGACGTTCACATTAAAAAATTTGGAATCACACCATATTTATATTATGGATGACATATGCATCCAATTATAGGCGAAGTACAATAATAAACAAACAAAAAAAAGAGAGAATTATGACAAAAATTAAACAAAAATAAACTTACGAATTCCCCAAATTATTACTGGAGTGTGTTACATATTCATGAATATAATGCAATGTTAGTAAAATATAGTATGTATGGTATAAGTGCAAGGGTTATTTGGTAAAGTATCTGGTTAACACTAAACATTAATAAAAACATTTTAAAAATATCCGAAATAGCAAACAGGCATCTATGTATGTAAGTGTTCTTGTGTTAGAAATCATTCATTAACAGTTTACTAGACAAACAAAAAACTTTGCCACAATTACCTATACATATAATACATATATTGTGCGGATCATAAAAAGTACACTCAAACCAAATGATTTTATAAGGGGCATACGTTAGCACATACATAAAATTAAAACGATCAATTTGTTTTTAATGTTAATAAACTTGCGATTTATGTATTAGAAAATTTTATTATTTTAAAACGGAAAAGAATTATATATTTAACTTTAGTAAGAATGTGGATTCAAATACATATTATTAGATTTATTTAATTTGTACGTTTAAATTTAAAGTTCTTCCAGTTTTTTTTTTGTATAATATATATAAAAAAAGAAATAACAATATCTTACTTTGGACTTGGCATTTCTTTATATTCTAAATTATAAAAAGACTTGGACATGTTTCAAACGAAATGTTATGTCAATCACATATAAAAATTTATTTAGAAATTCATCATCGTCTCTACCTTGTACAAAATAAGGAAATCACATATGAAATGAGAAAAAATAGTCTTATTTTGAGCCTGTTTAATTGGTATATTTCAAATAATACGACTTCATATTAAACATTAACAGTAAATTAGTTCTAACTATTATAATAATGCGTAAGGGTCGTCTTCGCTCACAATATTCGGTGGAACTTTGCCATTATTTTTCAGACAACATTCACGTCTGCCAACTGTTTAATTCTACGTCTCAATTGTTCTTAAATACTTACTGCTCGTCATAATATAGATCTAAAGTCTTCAAATTGTCGGCCGTTTGTCTTATTTTGAGTCAGTTTAATTAGTATGTTCAAAATAAAACAACTTTATACAGTGTGAGCAACAATGAGTGACCTGATCCTACACTTCCTTCCATACATATCACCTGAATATTTACTTCCTCTTAAAAGTGAAATTAGACAGTGTCTCACGCAATTCTAATAATTATAATAAAAATATGCTAGCTACTATGTAAACAACAAATACTACTGTGAAAACTGCATTTTCGCTGCGTATATGTGAACTGAAGACTTTAAAAAGACTGATAAAGGCTAGCATATAAGTATAAATAATGGATATTAATCACAAAACATGTTCTGTACACTGCACGTCAATGAAAGGTTAATGACATAGACTTCAGATAGAAAAAAGGAAGTAAGTACTGATATGGGGCGTGCGGAAAGTAGTAAAAGATCAGGTCAATCATTGTTGCTCACTCGTTATTAAACATTCAAAGTAAATTAGTTCTAGTCAACGGCCGTCTTCGCATACAATATTCGGTGGAATTTTGCCATTATTTTTCAAATACCTTTCACGTCTATCGACTGTTTAATTGTACGTCTCAATTATTCTTAAATTCTTACTAGTCGTGTTAATATAGATCAAAAGTCTTCAATTTGTCGGCCTTTTCCAACGTTGAGGTATTATTGTTCTCGATTATGAAAACTTACATCTCTAACTTCAAATTATTGAAGCGTTGCTTTTGCATAGTGAAAATGAGCTAGATTGGGCCAAAAGAACATATTAATCACTGATATGATAATTTGATATAAAAATCTAACAATTTAGGCATATACTTCTGTATGTTCACACCTGAGAAGTCATGGCGACTGGTCGAGAGTCAAGAATAACGCAATTGAAAACTTCTTAAGAAGTGGTCTTCCAAACAAGCAATTTTTCCTCTGCCTTAAAAGACACGAAAGACGAGGCTGTAATTGCTATTTTTAAAGTATCTAGCATATCCAGACATGTCATTATATATATAAAGTGAAATGCATCTCTTCACTTCTCGCTTCTTAAACATCGAGAAATTTTCTGGAGCTTCTTGTCGCTTTATTTTGGCGCAGACTCGCATTTATAGTTTAATAGATTATCTTATATTTTTCTAGCATAATTGAACTCATTTTTCTTCTTGGATGGTTCTTTGCTGTTCGCGATTTTCTTCACGAACAGTTAAGTGTTTATATAATATAGAAACAGCAAATCTTTCATTGCGAAAGTAATTAACGATATACATTTTACTACTTTGTCCAAAAAAAGCAGCGCATTCCTATCAGAAAATAATTTATTTGAAATCGTTTTTTAAAAATTATTACAAGTACATCAATTTAATTGTGAGATATTAAATATATTGATAATCACGAGAAATGCAGATTTCCGCAACTGTAAGACATTATATTCTTATTTCATATGTGACATACCTTAATACCTTGGTCACCATAGACATTAAGTTTTCGAAAAATACAAGAACGTAGTAATGCCAACAGTTTAGAACATAATTAACATTAATGCTTGATCATTTACAAAATGTTTACATGTTGAACAACAACCAAACGTGTTTATGATTAGATTCTAAATAGACACCCAACTTAGTACGAGATTAAACTGTAGTTACGCATTCAAAAAATCCTTTATGTAAAAAAAACCTTCGAAAATACTCTTTTGATTCAAAAAAGAATAGTTTGTTGGAGAGGAAAACAATAGGAAAAATAATATATTGTTAAACTCATACTGATTTACGACAGGGAATCGTGGACAAAAACAGAAAGATAAAGAAACTTGGAAGTAGTGAAATGACGTTTACATGAAAATGCAGTAAACAAATTAGAAATAAAATTAAAAATGAAGTCTATATATTAGGTTTATTCAATAGAAACACGTTTAGACAGATATGTCTAAGATCTGAGCACATCTGTCAAGAATATTTGATGTTTACTTCTTTATAGAAGTTTTGATTAAATTGGCAATTTATGATAGAAGATTCGTCAAAAGATATTCAGCATGCTAGTCAATTTTTTTCCGTCGATGGATGTCAGCAAATTTAAATTTATGTGAGAATAAAAGCTTTATACGGTGGTTATAATTATTATTGTATGACAATCGCTGAATGGTGCAATAAATTTCGCCAAGGATTATAAATTTGCCCCGTTCAGGACCTGCTTAGCTGATTATAGCATCAGATGAAAAATGAGATAATTGGAAATTGTTTCATGTGCAAACAGGCGTGTCCAATTTAGAGAATTTTCACGAATACTGGGCACCAGTGTGGTTATTGTTCATTCCGTTATTCATAGTCTTGGCTATTTGATGCTTACTGATTAACTCCACTATTAACAGCAAGATACCTTTTTAGATTAAACTGTTTCCGGGGATGGGTTTCCACTGCCATCACTACAAATCAGAATCCAAATGCCAGAGAACAGAGAGAGAATGGAAACATACAGAATCTTCAAATGTGAAAGAATGTCGATGTCAATCTTCAGCAGGAAAGCTAGTGATGTCTGAATTTTTTATTAATAAGGGGCGCCACTTTTAGATTTTAAAAGAACTTTAACTGACCTGACTGAACGATCTGCAGAAACCTTAAACAGTAAGCGTCTTCGGAAACGGTCTACAAAAAACAATCTGTTTACTTGTATGTATTGGGGAATTTTAGAGCAGTCACCATACTATCCAGACTTATCTTCGGGCGATTTTAATGTATTTAGAATGTTGCACAAAACTTAAATATGCTTGGTAAAATATTTACTGGAACCTGATGCGTACTTAAACATGACGACGTAATACTTTTTTTATTCGTTCAGTTATTTTGGCTTATTTAAGTTATTTTGTGGCTGTGCATAATCATCCTTGAATTATAATTTAAATCTACACAGAATTGTTAGACTTAACTTGGCGTCTAGCGGACGTTTACCTTAAAATTTGTCAAGAAACTTACTTCAAAAATCGCTAGACATCAGTACAGCAAAAACCATTGTGGAAATGTGTATATAAAAAGAAGTGTTTGGGTTGTTCAAAAAGCAATTTTATTTTTTCTTGAGTTAGTTATCAGTTATATTTTTAATTAGCCAATGTCATGATTTTAAAAATGGAAAATAAGAGTATTTTCGACATATTTTACTTTCCTATTGTCAAAAAGGTAAGAACGCAGTTGAAGCAAGGAAAAAGTTGTATGAAGATGTCTTAATAGAATACCAGTGGCAAAATTGGCTTGTAAAATTTCATTCTGATAATTTCAATGTCAAAGGTGCAGTTCATTCTATAAAATAATTGAAGCTTATGTGACAAACAGAGGTACTGATTGAATCAAACCTTCGAATATCAATACGAGAAATTACTACAAGATTAAATTGGTCAACATCGACCTTTCATGATCATGTGAAACGACTTGGTTTTACATCAATATTTAGAATCCACATGTTCTCAAAAAAAAAAATTGCTGCGTCGCATTTACGTTTGTGACATGTTGCTAAAACGCGAAGAACATTATCCATTTCAGAAGCGAATCATAACTAGTAATGGAAAAACGATCATGGAGTAGAAAAGATGAACAGACTCAAAGCAATTCGAAAGCTGATATTCATAAAAAAGTGGAAATTGTTTTTTTTAAAGTTTCTACCAGACAATTCCATGATTAATTCGGAAGTGTATTCGTTGGACAAATAGAGCCACTACATGACACAGAAGCGACCAGAATTGATTAACAGAAATAGTGTAGCCTTTCACCATAATAACGTCAAGCCTGATACAAATTTGAAGATTCACCAGAAACTGTTACAGCTTGGACATGATACACTATCGCTCTATATTCGCCAGATATGGCACCATCTGATTACCACTTGTTCCGATTTTTACAGAATTCTTTAGGCGACAAAACATTTGATTTCCAATAAGAACATAAATATTACCTATTTCAATTTTTTGCAAGTAGAGATCAGAAGTTTTACCAGCGCGGAAGTATGCTGCTACCAAGAAGTTGTAAGATGTTTTCGGCCAAAATGCAATATATAATTAAATAAAATACTTATGTACTATAAAAGAATTGTTTCCATGAAAAAAGAACGAAATTTTTTGCGCACAACCAAATATTTGTGTGACAGAAGAACAGTTGTTACAAGATGTAAAGAATAATGTATATTACAGAGTAAAGAAAATCAATTATTTAAGTCATATCGTTTTGCTTTGATTAGAAATTTTCCGAATTTAAATCCTATTGAAAATGTTTGGAAAACATTAATAATTTACATTGTTTATGCAGAAATGCTTCTTGCTGAAATTTGTTTAACATTTTCCATAAACTTGAAAAATTAATTTTTGAATTTAATTTCCAAAATTAATATAAAAATTCTTCTCTAAATACATACTTTTAGTTACATAAAATAATTTTTATGAAACGCACAATATACTAATCTAAACACAGTGTACATGATGCAAGATATTAAAAAAATATAGTATTAGAAAAGCCCGGTCATAAGCAAGTTGTTTAATTAATTCTTATTAATATTATGGAAGCTCTCTTACTGCGACCGTGGAACCGTTTTTGCCGCATCCTCCGGCTTTTATGGCATCCAGAAAAGCTAGAAAATTTTTAGTAAATCCCGCAAATATAATGACGCACATGTATTTGCAAATAGGAATGCCAACGACCTATAATATATAAAATTAAAATAGTGTGGTGGTGATTGTTGTGCGATGTTTGAAGTTTAAAAGTGACATGAGGCAATAAATATTGTGTGTTTATTAAGTGGAATAATTTGAAATTTGTGCTTATAATAAATAAAAAAGGATACATTGCTCCAGAATCAACCTGTATTTATTTGTGTATTTCAGAACCAAAACAAGTTAGGTCAAATCAGACAAAATCATATATTTCCTCAACGCGTCTTAGCAAATGAGAAGAAAGTTGTGTACTATCATTTTCATTAATTTTATTTTTAAAATAGCAGAAAATAAAACTGTTAAAGTATATACAGAACATCATTAAACACATAAATTTAAATAATTACATTTTCTATTTAAACAAACCGATAAAAAATTTGATAAAAATTATAGTCTCTTTGCCAATTTGTTTATATTGCTACTGAAAATTATAAACAATTTACTATCACGAAGCGTAGAAAAGATATAACAACTGAAAAAAAAAGAAAAAAAAAGGTAAGGGTAGAAGCGGACAATATTCGCAATGAAGATTTTCATGAATACAATATATTTTTGATTTAATTAAACAATTTCACAATCAGAGAGACCTATAGTGGCGAGAGACTTATAGTTCGAGAAAAATAGATTATTAAGTTGTAATTACACATCACAGGCTTTCTAATAAAGTCACATAAAAAACTTATATTGGAAAGCATATTATAAAGAATAGCACGCCATTATTAAAATACAGCCGTTCATTAAAAAAGAATCTAAATAAACACTGACATCAAAGCTGCTCATTTCAAAATTGGGAAAAAACAAAATTCAATTGTTTTAATGTAGTTAGTATTCTTCTATTTTTTAGTGAAAAGAATGGAATGTTTTGTAACAAATAGAAGTCAATTTATGTGTTGGGTTGCTGGGAATGTCATGACGCATTTTTTAACAGATGGCGCTAGTTTATTTAATATTATTATTTAATAAGTGCTAAAGTCATTCCTATCTGTTTTTACAGAATGCTATATGACAGTAACTCTTAGGAAAACAATAGTGATTTAATTGAGTGTATGAAATTTTAAAATAGGTTGAATATAGGAGACCAAAGTATGCATTTTCGTCATACTTCACTGTTTCATTTCTGTAATGCGAAGACCGAGTTCACGGTAAGGATGTTGTACAAGAAAGTTAATGCCAATAATGATACACGAAATTCTATGCTAGTGGTTTCAATCTTAACGACATATCTAAATCAAGGAGGCCCATAGAAGTTTATGGTGACAAAATAAAGACATTGATCGAGCCAAAGCCGCGGTACCCGACATGGGAGATTGCAGAAGAAACGTCAAACACCCATCACTGAAATGTTTATGACCACATGAAAAACTAGGACACGTTAGTAAGGTCGATATTTAGGTTCTTCATCAGACGAAAGAAATTAACTTGGCGCGATATTTACGATATGTTACTTAAACGTGAGGAAAACTAGTAATGAGAAATAGATTGTCTACAACAACGTGGTAAGTAAACGGTCTTGTCTGAATCTTCAGATGAGATATTCTGCAACGCCAACTAATACGCGCCGGATCTTGAGCCTACACTTTCGTTCTATATAAAATTCTTTGCGTAGGGTAACATTTAACTCACATGATGGTGTAAATCGACACCTTGTAAGATTCTATGAGGGTAGCCGTTTATATTTCGGGAATAGCAAAGAAAAAAAATTTAATTATCGAAAATAGTTCTATTGCTTTTCAAAATATTCTCCTTGAAAATTAATGCACTTTTGCATTCGTTTAAACCAATCCGAAAAGCGTTGCTGCCACTGTGAAGGCGATATCTCCAAAATATGAGTTTTGAATGCCTCAACTGCCTCTCCGGTGTAGAAAACCGTTGACCACGAAGTTTATGCTTCACGTGTGGGAACAAAAAGAAATCACAGGGTGCTAGATCAGAGCTGTACGGCAGATGGCTCATCAATTCAGTGTTTCGCCCGGTCAAATATTCAATTGTTTGAACCGACTTATGAGAGCTTGCATTGTCATGGTGGAGAATGATCGGTCGTTTTCGACTTGTTTTCCTTATTTCTTCAAAAACTTTTGGCAAACAAATAGTTGCGTACCATTCGGAATTGACAGTTCTGCAACTCTCTAAGACACGATTGCAACGTGATCGGTTTTTCCGACAAAACAGGCGATCATTTGTTTTGATGTGCTTCGAGCGCGAACAACTTTTGTTGATTTTGGCTCATCTTGGAATACCCACACAGTCGACTGCTGTTTTCTATCGGGCTCATACGTATGGTCCAAGATTCATCACCTGTGACGACTTTATAAATGTTCGTTGAAGCACCGCCATTGTATTTTTAGTGTATTTCTTGGCACCAATCAACGCGAGTCCTTTTTTGTCAAATTATGTGGTACCCAACGTGAACATAGCTTCTTAGCGACTAAATGTTTGACATATAAAATATCAATATTGAAAACGTTAAAAGCAACAATATGTAGTTCAAAATGGCCGAACGATTAGCAAAATCGAAGTAAAAAATCCTTGCTAGTGTTGAACAAGATGTTTCTATACCACAAATTGGAGAAGAAATGAGTGTCAAAAAAAAAACATGATCTTATCAGTAAAAAAGCACTGGCACAATGAGAACAAATAAACACAAAAAAGTATATTGTAGAACTACTGAAGAAAACAGTTATTTAATGTGATTTTTAAGAAATAACAGCTCAAAATTCTATAATCAATACAAATTTACTTATGCCAAAGTCCATAGTATGTTGAAAAATTAAAGAATCTAATCTTAAAAACTGCACCACTGCAAATAAGCCATCTTTAACAGAATAATAGTATAATATGTAATAGCTTGGGTTACTAAAGAAGCTAAAATGTCTGTGATTGAATTGTACAAGCCCTAAAACAAAGTACAGTAATATGCAGATATGAAGAACTAAGTGAAATTATAGAAAATACGTGAGGCTAGTACTTGACGAGTAGGTTTATATTCTAAATTTAATTAATTAATTTAGCGTCAAATAGGCTTCAAGTAAATAAGGTTGGCGATGGAGGAATGGCCAAATGTTGAAATATTTTATACATTTTTAAACGTAGCGTCAATTTTCTTATCGTTCCATTTTTTTTTTGTTTATTACGACCAGTTGTATAGACAAATATTTGAAATATAAGATTTATAAAAAAAAAACACAATCTGCATTGAAAAGAAATTATAAGTAGCATCATATCAATATTACTGTCCTTGAGGATTAGTAAACCAATTGCACGTAGATTGCGTCATAAACTTCTGGCCAAAAATGTCTAAATACGAAATAACAAATCCAAATTTAAGTACATTGCGGAAAAAATATTCTAGCATTACGAAAAAAAATGTTGAAAACTTTAGCTTTAATACACAGCAATCGCAAGTAAATACGTATGAGGAATAAACATTACGAACATTTTAAAAAACTGAGTATAGAGCAGTGATTATATTTTTAACAAAAAAGCGATAAACATATCAAATTAAACACCATTTGGATAATTTTTTTCGAGTTTTCTTCTCGTACTGTGGGTAGATTAACCGCTGGAAACATTGCCATTGTTGAAAATTCAATATCGTCCGACTGTTCAACAAATGTCAAAGAATTATCAGCAATATTGCAATTTTCAGATACAAAAGTTAAAAGAATTTTCCACTATCATTTGTGGATAAACAAAGACAAGAAGAAGTCTCGATGGCAACCCTATGGTATACGGAAACTTCCTCCACAAATGACACCGAATCGATTGTGTGGGTTTTTTCTTGGAACTTTATGAAACGAATAAGGAAAAAAGTTGACAGTTGATCGTTAACGGTGATGAAATTATGATTTTCTAATATCGAAAATGGAGTCTATAGAATGACGGAGGTTGAGCAAAGGTGCTCGACGTTCAGCCCAAATATTTGAATTTCACAATTTTGGAATTATCACGGTAAATACCCAATGTTTTCTCTACGATATTACACTAGCATACACGATTGCATAAGATTCTATATAAGATTGTTTTATTAAAATAGTTACATTATAGTCCTGATAATTCCATGTGGTTTACTTATTTCCCAATCTAGAAAAAAAAATACTACGAAGACACTATTTTAGGATAAATGAGGAAACTAAAACAGTTGTAATGGAACAATGTTGTACTTCTATACTAGTTAGGCCGGGAATTCAGGGCGTAATCTACGTAAAAGAGTACTCTTGTCTAAATGTATCAAAGATTTTTCGCATATATGTACATACATATATGCACCTATTATAAAGCAAAGAAAAAGTTATATAATTTTTACTCGTTTTGCTTTTTCAAATTCCACTGAATATTTATGAAATAAATTTAATTTAATGTTTAATTAAAGTACGCATTCCAAATCTTAGATAACGTTAATACCCAAATCCAACATTTATACAAAAACTTATTATGTATTTAATAATAGAAATAAAAATTAAATTTCCATTAAATTTAGCCTTTTTCTCTTGTCACGACTGAGGGAGCGAGTGAATAAAGTGCTCCATGATTTTGTTATTAACCTCTCCCCGACGTAAAGGGGAAGCAGTATTGGTTATTTCTGCTCAGCACTGAAGGGTACTGGGAGAAGTATCGACCACTTTCGAGACCAAAAGCAATTCTAAAAGTCGCACTGCTCCGAAAGTGGTTCGAACCGTCGAATTCTCTAGATAACTATCTCAAATTTAAGAGCTTTTATCAAATACGATCTCCCAGTTAATGCATATGCTAATTAATCAATGGAAAAAATATTATAACCAATGTGGGTGGTTTTAGAGGTAAACTAGTGGTGCATGTTGCGAACATAAAATTAATGTTGATTTTGATTTTAATATGTTATTTGTATTTGCATTCAATGCTTATATTTTATATAACCAATAACAAACATCAAATATGACTGCCAACATACGCATACATTTATTAATACCTGTCAGAAAAGAAATTATTCCTCAAATATGACTGCCAACATATGCATAACTTTATTGATACCTGTCAGAAAAGAAATTATTCCTCGTTCACAGACTTTTTATATATGATCACACCCAAGAACGTTTGAAGACAAGTTTGTCCATGCGAGTAACTAATGCGGATATTTGCTCAAACTATATCTCTCGGATAGCGAACATGCTGTGCTTAGATAATCATTCCCTTCAATTATAACTTAAATACGTGACTACAGCTTTCTTAATAGCTTCTTTTAGTTTTTTTTTGTTTGAACCATATCAGTCAAATTGCTGTTACGTACAAAATAAAAAAAAAGGGTTATTTGTTTTCCTTATATCGAAAATGTATAGCCTTTTATATATTTTATATAATTTTTACTTGTTTTTTTGAAGTTCCGATTTTCTGTACAGAATCTAATATATCGAAGAGAAATCTTTTTGATCTCTACTGCGAAGTTAGAAACGTATACAGTATCTATAGCAGCACTCACAAAGAACGCACTTACAATTTACGGTTCAGGCTTATTAATAGTAATAAAACAAACATTTGTTAATTCTTGTATTAGGCGCTGTATGGCAACAAAAATTTACATACACACTTATATTTACTAGGTATGCATTCAATAAATGATCGCATATACTTTCACAGTTTTATTTTTGCATCACAATGATAGTAACGAATATTTTTTTGAGTCTCTTCAATACAACACGTTAAATCAAGGAGAAAAGTCATGCATTTAGGCAAATGAAAAAAATAGGAACAATTGTTAATATGAAGTTGATTTTTGTTCTTTTTGAAACTTAATTTTTTTATATGTATATCTACCATTACTTGGTAAAACTTATATTGGGCAAACTGAATGTAAAGAATGTAATATATATTTAGTAGATACATTTGTTACAAATATCAATCACTTGATTATTTTCAATATAGGTATTCACATATGCAATAATTCATATTGTTTTGCAATTTGCAATTTATAATAAAATTTATTACGAATAACATTTTCGTAAATCAATATATTAATTTTAAAAAAATCTATAATTTTATTTGAATATTTCAAAACCAGCCATCAAAAAGAACAAAAAATGCGAAAATGCATACAAAAATTAATTCATTTTCATCAGCTTTATGCTCGTATACGAATTCTTTAAACCGTAGATGAACTTACTGCAACAGTGGAACCGTTCTTGCCTACACCTCCGGTAAAAATAACAATCAGCATTTTCTGGAGCGACCACAGGCCGCACACGAACGTTAATATCGGTATTACATACCATAATGTAAAGGTATCGCTAAAAAACTGGAGCAAATATCTGTTTTAGAACATAATAAAAGGTATTTGTGCACTTTGACGGTAACAACAAGCATCAACAAAAAAAAAGTGAATCTATTTTACGCATTTACACTGTTTAGAGTGTGGTTTGTTTTTTTTTCTTTCTTTACCGGTGTAAATGTGTGGTTGTTGAATAATTTTGTTGGAATTGACTTCTACATACCTTGGTACTCCATATGGCTGAACCGAATATTGCCGAGACTAGTTGTATACCCATTATTGTAAGTTGGGCTTCCGTAACATCGACTTTACCAAATCTTAACGTTCCAGATACATAAGTCTGCCAATGCGCGCAGTAGAACAATGTCATAGCGCAAAAACACTGAAAGAATAAATTTTTTATTAAAATTCAAATGTTAAAAAAATGTATCGAAAATGAAAATAAGAATTATCAGTATGGAAACAAATTTACTTAGTAAGATTTATAAATTGCAGTAGTTATTGGATGAAGACCCAACCCAAGCTTAAAAACAATTGGCAAACGCGTTAAATGTGGCCCAAGAAACGATTAGCCACCGTTTATGAGCAATGGGAAAAATCCAAAAGATGCGAAAACTGGTTCCACGGCAGGCATATGAAAATCGAAAAATCGTCTGTGAAATGCTGCTTCAAAGGTATGAACGGAAGTCATTTCCGCATCGAATAGTGACGGGTGATGAAAAATGGATTTATTTTTAAAATCCTAAGCACAAAAAATCACGGTTATCACCTGGCAAAGCCGGCCCATCGATTCCAAGGTCAAATCGTTTTGGTCGAAGAC
>JAVIWB010006959.1:0-131673 GCA_031893035.1 Dermolepida albohirtum | reverse complement strand
TGGTTTCGAAAATGTATAAGGGTTTTAATTTTTGGGAAAAAGTTTACATTCCCAAAAACATATCAATAGCGCAAATTTCATCAGACTTTTTAACCATACCTCGTACATAATGCGTCAAATGACGTAGACAGGTTGTGATATAATTGACGACGGTAGTCCCAGAATCTGCGAGAATCCTCTGACTAGAAATGAAATTGACAATCACACCATTCGATAACATCAAGATTCATACATGTACATACTGTAAACTCATTGCTGATACTATTACCTTCTGCAGCATCAAGTAATTCCAACAGCACCTTGATGTCACAAGATAATGATCATAGCGACGTCCATCATCTTAGTTATTTTATGACAGTTTTCGTTACAACTTGATTGACATCCTTCTGAATTTCATAGCGCCCATTACCTAAACATTGCTCTTGATTTCATAAGGTCCGAGAAATTAGTTGTTTATTTTGCTCTTATACATCTCAGAATCGCGATGTAATTGATAGGGTCTCCGAGTATTTTGTTCTGCTCTTCCAAATCACAGTGTACATTTTGGTTTTCAACGGTACAGATCGCGTACGAAGTTTGTTTTCGTACAGGTATTTTTCGCCGTGGTTTACCAGATGCGACACTTTGCAATTATCTGCCGATGATGACAACTTGGTTGTCGAAATGCGTATACATAATTACGAAAGCTAATGTGGAAAAGGGTTATATATCAACCTTAGTGATTAAGTTAATCAACCACAGGCTCCATCAAAATTCGACAATTATTCTTTTTGATTTGCGAATTTTATAAATAAAATTCGGAACGAAAAAAAAAACTTGAGAATGAAAAAGTAAAATTCTCTGACGAATTAAAAACAAATAAAATTCCCGAACGAAAAGAAAATAAAATTCGTGATAGAAATAAAATTCCGAATTTTATTCTTGTAAGTATGTATAAGCTATGTTAGTTTTTTTTTGCAAAAAAGGAACATGTATGTACATACCTACATACATATGGGTGTATGGAAATATGTACACATGTGGGCAAGTTTGTAGATCGGTGTCTAGTATAAACGGAAGTACATATGTATGGTTGTTTGTTTTTTGATGAATTGCTATAAAAAAGAAATTAAATTTACCTATTTTTAATACTATGGCGAATTTCATTTACTTTTCGATGGGGACTTTTTTCGCGAACAAAAAAGAAAAATTGTTTACAATATGAAATATAAAATTCGTTCGAATTAAATTTCTTCGCAAAAAAAAAATTAACCATTCTTTGTACTCTGCACAAAACCTGCCTATGTCTTAATTAAATTTGTTTTTTGTTTAGCTAATTTCATTTATTTTTTTCGTGAATTTTATTTACATATAAAATATTTTATTAATGTAATAAATAAAAAAGGACAATTTTTGTAATGCCGCATTAGATAAAAAGAAAATATTTCATCAAAGAATGTACACCCTAATGCATACAGTGCTTGTTATCTTATGATAATTATTCCTTCTTGTACTATGTATTAGTCATCAACAACAACACTCGCCAAAACCAATTTTTCATGTTTTGATACCTAGCTACATATATACATAAACACACATTCATCATCCAAAACATTTCATAAACTTCTGTCAATGACTACACACCGTCACAAACATACATACATATGTATATGCTTCCATACATACATATGTATTGGGTTGGCAACTAAGTACTTTCGGTTTTTACTGATAGAGTGCGTTGCTTTATTTTTTGATAACGTATGTTAGTGCTGTACTTTACCGTTTGTCGCGTGATACTAGTCACATTGACGTAACTTCAGAAGCAAGTAGTGCATGATTTTTATTAAAGCTATTAGTTGTGGGTTAATTTTAAATGGAGTGCAAAAACGAACATTTTCGACATATTTTACTATTATTACCGTAAAGGAAAGAAATCTGCTGCGGCTCACAAAAAGATATGTGAAATTTATGGTGCTAATTGCTTAACAGAGCGCACGTGTCAGAATTGGTATAAAAAATTCCGTTCTGGAGATTTTTCCGTCAAAGATGAGCAACGTTCTGGTCGGCCTACTGAAGTTGATGATGACCAAATCAAAGTCATAATTGAACAGAATCATCAAATAACTGTTCGAGAGGTTGCGGAGAGGCTACATGTATCGCACACAACAATTAAAAAACATTTAAAATGTCTTGGGCTAGTTAAGAAGCTTGATATTTGGGTACCTCACGAATTGAAAGAAATTCATTTAACACAAAAAATCAACTTTTGCGATATGCACCTTAGACGAAATGAAACCGACCCTTTCTTAAAAGAATCATCACTGGTGATGAAAAATGGGTCCTGTACAGTAACATAGTTCGAAAACGATCATGGAGCAAATACGATAAACCAGCTCAAACCACATCGAAAGCTTCAGCTTTCGATGTGGATGCAATTCATTGCATCCAAAAAAGGTCATGCTGTCAGTTTGGTGGTATTACAAAGGTGTTGTGTTTTTTGAGCTACTTCCAAGGAACCAAACGATCAATTCTGATGTTTACTGTCAACAATTAATAAAACTGGATGAAGCAATCAAAGAAAAACTGCCAGAATTGTCAAATCGGAAAGGTGTAGTTTTCAACCTAGATAATGCAAGGCCTCACACATCTTTGGCAACTCGTGGGAAACTATTGGAGTTTGGCTGGGAAGTGATGCCACATCCCCCATACAGCCCTGACCTAGCACCATCTGATTACCATTTATTTCGAAGTTTGCAGAATTCTTTGAATGGTAAAACTTTCACAAATGACGATGACCTTCACTCGCACCTGGTTCAGTTTTTTGCTGATAAGGACCAAAAAATTTTATGAGCGCGGAATCATGCAGCTGAAAGAAAGATGGCAAAAGGTCATTTGAGCAAAATGGAAAATATATAATTGATCAAAAACTATTCTTTGTTTAAAAAAAAGTGTTTTATTTTATACTACAAAACCGAAAGTACTTAGTTGCCAACCCAATATGTATCAGTGTATACCCAAACAAAAAGAACTCAGCATACCTACATAAGTTGAATGTTAAAAAGAATTTGTCTTTTTCATTCGTTTGTTTTTACGATCACAAAATTCTTTTCCCGAATTTTATTTTTAAATTCGCGAATACAAATTTTATGAGGAACGAAAAAAATAAAATTGTGCTTGCGAGCACAATTTTTTCATTCTCTCATGGATTCGCGAATACAAATTTTAAAACGAACGACAAAATAAAATTGTGCTCCTTTGTCTGCTCCTTACATACCATTAATGACATCAAAGCAATACGTTACCAACAAACAGGAAGCAAATCTCTGCATAATTTTACTATGGATACATGTATAATGAAAAATGGAATAACGTTCATAAAGAAGTAACATAATTAATAAATATATAAATATATGTAAATATAATCAGTTTCCTTGTCTAGCTGTCTGCATAGATATATTATTACTATTATTAATGTTAATTCAAATGTACTAAACCAAAAGGAATCCTTTTCTAACTGTTTGTGGGCATTTTATTTATTTCGCGTAGGTAGTTTCTAAAATCTTTAGAATTTTTCAATGAGGAAATTATTGTATTTGCTGTACTGAAACATGTATGTATCTTTTACAACTAGTCAAGTCATCCGTCATGTTTTTCAATGATTTCTCGCTCTCAGAGTAAAATATAAAAACAAATACAGTACATGTGTGTATCTTTTACAACTAGTCAAGTCATCCGTCATGTTTTTCAATGATTTCTCGCTCTCAGAGTAAAATATAAAAACAAATACAGTACTACATAATACATAAGTTGTAAACATAGTTTACATATGCCACTCTTATCAGCAATTCTAATACTCTTCGTATTTAGTCGACTTACTTTTTTATATAATATTACTCAAAAAGTACAAATTTGTGTTTGCATATTGGAGAATTAAGATAGATTATGATTATATATTCAGTTTGAAATGTTTCCTAAAGCATTAGTGGAGACGATAGAACTTGGAATTTTTAAAGCATAGATAAATATTTTTATTTTCAACACATTTATTACAAAATGAATATTGCGTAAATTGGATAATCATTACCAAATACAAGACCATTTTTGAGAGTAATATAGAAATGTTAATCATCCCTTGAATAGTGAGAAGCAGAAAGAATTCAAAATAGGATAAACATTACATGTAAATATATATTACATGCAAATACATTAAATATATGTTAATATTAATAAATATAACAATTATAACGTGCAATTAAAAACCTTGAATATTTATGACTTACTTAAAAGAAGATATTTAACTGAAATTTTATTTTAAAATACTGTACCATGCAATCAAATTAGGGCCACCATATAAATTCAACTTTATGCTTTTATTTTTATAATAAATAAAAAAAAAATAACGACATAACGTGACCAAGTGTTTATTAACAATATGATATGAAGATCAGTATATCAGTATATATTTTTAAATATTATGAATTAATATTTTGTTAAGCCACCCTTTGCTTTGATAACGACAGCAATCCTTTTTGCCAACTTCTAATTGTACATAACGCAGCTTCAAATCCTAATTATTGCACTAACTATCTTCAACATTTTGTTTTGAAATAGCTAGGATCGGATTTAAAGTTACGTAAACTATCAGTTTTAAACTATTCCATATATTTTTAATTGGGTTTACGGTTGGAGAGTAACCTGACAACGGCAAAACTTGCAAGTTACTATCAGAAAATAAAACTTTTATTGATTTTGCTCTATGGAATGATGTACTATCTTGAATAAATTTGTAAACAACATCTCTAGAACTTAAAGAACCAATGCATGGAATTAATATTGATTCTATTACGGATTTGTACTGTACTTGGTTCATTGTACCCGTGACATAATGGACGCCTTAATTTCTTTCTTGATATACAGGACCAAATCAGAGCTGGAGGATGTTTAACTGTTCTAATCACTGCAGCTTCATGAAAACTCTTGTATGGTATTCTCCTAATGAAGCGGAAATTTTCCGTTACTACCTCCAAGCGTGATTCATCACTGAATACAACCTTGAAAAGACGACATATTCATTCAATTTTTTAGTTTACTAAGAATTTTTACAACATAAATAAAATAATATTGCATACCTTTTCTCAATCCTCAATCATGAGTTTCTTGTGCTCATTATTTTCTGCATCCTCTCGATCAATCTATTTTTTCGCTTTCGCTGGCCAGCGACTATGAACTTTCTTTCGTATTATCGAGATTGCAAAGTTCGTCCGAATACGAGGGAGCGTTTTTATGTTGGCGGAATGAGCGGGTTGTAGAGGGGTGAGTAGGCGCATTGGGGGCGTGGCCTGTGCAGCGACTCATGATTAGTATAAATACGAAATTTCATTGTTATTAGACAGTTAGTCTTTGAGCTATTGTCAACCAAGTAACATAATCAGAAGTGGAAAGTGAAATATGGAAAAAATCGAATATCGTGCCGTTATAAAGTTCCTTACCAGGCAAGGAAAATCAGTCGCGACCATAATGAATGAGATGTCATTGGTTTACGACGACTCTTGTCCAGGAAAAACCATGGTGTACAAGTGGCATAGTTTATTTAAACAAGGAAGGGAATCCCTTGAAGACGACCCGAGTCCGGGCAGGAGCATTGAGGTGACCACGCCAGCACTTATCCAAAAAGTTGAACAAATTGTACTCGAAGATGCTCGACTAAAGAAGAAACAACTCGCAGAAATGGTTGGAGTATCCGATACAACAATTTTTAAAATCCTACACGATCATCTCGGCATGTCTAAGGTCAGCGCAAGATGGGTGCCGAGAATGCTCACGCCGCCGCAAAAACAACAGCGCGTAGAGTGTTCGCGTGCATTTTTGGACCTCTGTAATGAAGACAAGGATGGTGTATTGAGTGGAATTGTTACTGGAGACGAAACTTGGGTTCGTCATTATAAACCTGAGTCCAAACAAGACTCCATGCAGTGGCATAAAAAGGGCACAGCACCTCCCAAGAAATTTAAAGTGTCACAATCAGCTGGGAAACTCATGGCAACGGTATTTTGGGACTCGGAAGGAATATTGTTGATTGATTATAAAGATAAAGGTGTTTCTATAACCGGAGAATATTACGCTTCAATATTAGAGCGACTGAAAGAAGCCATTAAAGAGAAAAGACGGGGAAAATTGACAAAAGGTGTTTTGCTTTTGCACGACAACGCGCCTGTCCACAAGAGCCGCGTTACGTTAGCTGCCCTGCATAAGGTGGGCTTCGAAATTGTGAATCACTCACCCTACAGCCCAGACCTGGCCCCGAATGATTATTACCTGCTTCCGAAAATGAAAAAAGAGCTGCGGGGTAAAAAATTTACTGCCGATGATGAAGTCAAGGAGGCAGTTTCGGCGTATTTTGCAGATAAAGAGAAATCATTTTTTTATGAGGGTGTAAATAAATTAATTGAAAGATGTGAAAAATGTATCCGTCTTGCAGGTGAATATATTGAAAAAGAAAAATAGTTTGGTTTTTTTATTTCCACCCCTTGTCCCTCATTCCGCGAATATAAAAACGCTCCCTCGTATTTCGATGTTATCTGCTTCTAAGATGCGTAGCACCTCTCTAATAGGTCGCTATCGAATCTCTAATGATCCTTTAATAATGAATCTGTCGCCACGACACGTTGTCTTTCTCTCTCTTCTATAATGAAGGCGGCCGCTCAAAGTAGATAGTAGGTTTTCTGCAGTTAACTTTGCCACCCTGTCAACTGCTTGATGAGAGACAGGGTTTATATATATATATAGGCAGGTATAGGTGAAAATAGTTCTCAGTTTTTAATAAAGTCTGTATTGACACCTTTTTTGCACTGGTAATGTCTTTGCCTTTCCCCATTATTTTAAAATCGCGATCCCTTACAACATACAAAAAAAGCATAAAAAAACTAAAATATCACAAAATTTAAAACTAATTATAATACTTCACAAATTTGCTATCTTCACTAAAACTTTCACTTTACACACATAACGCTCCACTCAGAAAAATAAAAATCAGATAAAAGTAACCCCATAAAATTGTGTTTAATCCCGAGGAGGGTATTTAATGGCGGTTAGAATACTGAAAATTTAATAATTGTCGTCAAGGATTATCGTCAATACTATAAAAGAAGATATTTTAACAACAAAAAATATAATATTCTCTCTACTTACCAAATAACTCTAAAAATTTCCAAGAAGTGCGAATGGCTTTTATTTAATTGCGAGCTACTGTATATATATATATATATATATATATATATATATATATATGTGTGTGTGTGTGTGTGTTTGTAAATAACGTATTTCATCATTCTAAAAATTTATCGGACATAAAAGAATAATCAAAATATAAACATGCATTAAAGACTAAAGTCCGAGAAATGTATGTGTTTAATTACATAAGACGTTTCTACGAGATCACGTTTGAATAGCAGAAAAAATTACATCTTTGGTTACAATTCTAAAGAGATTTAATATTTTGCTATCGTAAAAAAATGTCCAAGTGTGTTAAATTAGATATTTTTGTAGAAGTTCTATTGAGTGGCTTGTTAGCTTCTTACAAGAATATCCAGTCATAGGTATTTTGAAGACATATTTTACTAAACAATATTCTAAATCTATTTTGAATTCATTTCTGCAACATTCAAGTAGCAAGTAATATATCTATATATATATATATATATATATATCAGTTTCCTTTTTATTACATAATGTATGTTTATATATATAATTAATGTTCCATACATTATGTTTAATAAACATGAAAGGCTTATATATATATATATATATATATATATATATATATATATATATATACCAGCCTTTCATTTGTTTTGTATATATATATATATATTTTTTATATATATATATATATATATATATATGATGATTTTCTTGCCATAACATTAATTTGATATATGTGTTCAAATAACATGTTTATTACATAATGTATTTGTAATATATATATATATATATATATATATATATATATATATATATATATATATATATGCTATGCTGTTTTCCTACAATTCAAACACTATGGTTTGTAACTGTTGTAATATATAATGTAACTGCATATTTACTATATTTACAAATTTTTCGTATACTAAATCAAATTCTAGATATTATCCGATTAGGTTGACTTATCACCAATATCTGTCAAAATTATATAATTTTACTTACAAAAATACTTCCCCTGTTAATATTTTCCAGTAAGCATCTGTACATAAAAGTTCCTGTGGAACATATAATTGGTGCCACTCGAAGGGGTGGTCCATACACAACATTTTCTTCTGACATATTTGTTTAAGCAAAAAATACTTTGAAACTGTATTAACAAGAACTTCAAAAATAAAATGAATATATAAGTTCGCATACACGTTTTGTTATTGTATAGAAAATATTAAGTGTAATAGAAGAAGATAAGATTATGATAGTCACTTGCGTAAATAATAAAATATTTTACATGCGTACTTTTCTGTAAATTTCAATCGTCACCATGATTTAATAATAAAATTCATCAATTTACATTTATGCAGTCTTAAGCACGTGTGTATATAGCAATCGTTGAACTTCTGTACAGTAATACACAATTGCGATTAAGGCTACATAATATGAGCCTTTTCAGAGTTTATTAATGTAAATACCTATATTTATACATATGTACTTGCATAGTAACAACAAAAACAATTTTAAAATGCAATAAAAACATTTAATAGTTCAATTATAACTTCGTATTACTTATTATTTAATTAAATGGTATTTAATAATATATGTAGATCTAGTGTGTTCAAATATTACATAAACATGTT
The DNA here is from genome assembly GCA_031893035.1 of Dermolepida albohirtum. NCBI lineage: Eukaryota > Metazoa > Arthropoda > Insecta > Coleoptera > Scarabaeidae > Dermolepida > Dermolepida albohirtum. Next base: position 122,863 of record JAVIWB010006959.1, on the reverse strand, counting down.
CCTAATTACAATACATACTTCATGGTTTTGAAGTTCTCCGACCATAGCAGCGTAATGCATAATTGTTGTTCAGACATCCTTCACATAAACTTACTAAACTACATTTTTATAATTAATAAATCAGTTTATTCATTCACATGAACTTTTTTTCATATTAAATATAGATTATTTATTGCAAACAATTTTTTTAATAGATAATACATCCGCATCTATTGTAAATAAGAGAAAAAAGTACATACAAACATTTTAAAACCTACTTGATGTTCCATAAGAGCAATTTAAATTAGCGGTAGAAATTATAAAACGGAAACTGAGAAAAAATCTACAATATTTATATTTTGTATAAAAAAGTACCATAAGAAAGTGCAAATAAAAATTATGTATCTACTACAACAAAAAGATGTCAGAAAGAAAAGAAAATTGACATTTTTCTTATGAAATATTTGAAAATTTAGAAATTAAAAAATATGCTATTTCTCCAAGCCTTAGGTATAATTCATCTAATTTAACCAAAGCTATATTTTTCATAATAAGAGAGATCCACATGCTGGAAATGTTATCTAGGACACGTGATATATATATATATATATATATATATATCTACACAGTGTGTAGTAAATTAATTCTAAAATTGAAAATATTACACAAGAACGCTGGAACAAGTAAATTACTCTAGTGATGCTGAGTTTTATATATTTTACATGTCTGTGACGTCTAAAATAGTTTCAAAGACCAATCCTTATAATAGTTGCTGATTTTTTGTTGTTAAGACATTACAGTACACCTCCACTATATCTGAATGTTCTAAATACTACGTTCATATGATGTCAGCAAAAAATTTGTATGGTTTATTTGTAAATATTTTTGAAATTTTTGCTTATATCTACATTTACTTTTTGCAAGGAGAAATAGTAGAACAAGTATTTGTTATTACATTTATTACTAGGTATTTCATGTTGTTAGTAGAGACGTTGTGGCGTTATGACGTTGTGGTCATTTATAAAATATCAGACCCATAGCAAAGTGGTGCGACTCTTCTTTGAAGAACATTCCGATTTACTACCTTTTTTTACAAAGAATTGTATCTAAAATTAAAGCACAGTTCTGGGTTATATAAAACCTTTGACAAGACACCTGAAATTAGTTGAATACGATGTAAAAATCAACGCACGTTTATGTATCAAGAAAATCCTGGTAGCAGCTATGCAACTTTATTAATGTGTTTCAAAAAAGAAAAACTTCATTCGTATAAACATCAAATACGTTCAGGAGATAGCAGAAAGCAATATAGACGATCGTGGTCCATGCTATCTGCATTTCTGGGTTTCCGGATATATGCTCAAATCCGACAGTGTACAGCCACAAATCTCCACTGGTGAAGCGACAATCTCTCGACGTCCACAAAAATTAATGTTTGTGCAAGCATTCAATGTATGGGACATCTTTTTAGATAACCTGAACTACTGCACTGAAACTGTTTCAGTCCTAATAACAACATCTGGTTTCCACAGGATAAAGCGCCAGTATATTATGCTAGTCCCGTTGAAGATTATTTAGACAGTTCTTCTTAACTAATTTTTCTGAAATGGTCAGCTAGATCTCCAGTCTTAACCTCGATAGATTTCTTTCTCTGGGGTTATTTCAAAACTAAAGTTGTTAAAACGATTCCTATTAATTTAGATAATTTAAGAAAACGAATTACAACAGAAATGGAAGAATAACACCTGATACTTTGAACGATGTTAAAAATGAATTCCATTTGACGTTGGGATTGTTTCAAGAAGTTGATGCAGAACATTTTGAGCAATTGTCACGATAATTAATAAAATTAATTTTTCCATTTTTGTAGTTATTACAATTTGTGTTATTGTTATCCTTGCTTTCCTAAAAAGTGGCAATAACTCACCAACTGTTAAAAATAACGATATTGGGTGGGTTTTTTGAAAAGGTTTTTGGAAGCTCCATTCAAAATTAACATAAAAAATATACTATTCTATAAAAAAATTCATATGATGTCATAACTCAAAAACTGGTGGCGTCGCAGGCACGTAAAATATACAAAATTCAGTACCACTAAAATAATTAATTTCATGTGTTCAAGGCATAATAAATGAATCTTTATCACACATATTTCAACAAGGGCGTATTGAGTGCTTTGAGTTGATCTCAAATGTGAACAAGACACAATCGTTCGTCGACTGTTGACAATGTTATCTACGCGTAAAAATTCCAGTTCGTCCTAAACTTGCACGGCTCATATAGGTTGTCAACATTGTTGTTAATAAGACTGTACATCTTAATTTTGTCGCCATGTTAACAATACATTAAAAAGAGCGTTGGATAGGAATGTTGGAAAATAACTGTCCATTGGAAGCGTCGCTAGAGAGTTAGATGTAAGTCATACATGAATTTACAAAGTTCAACAGAAGTGATTGGTACAACATTAAGTAACAGGATGGCCTGATTTAGAGAAAAAACTTACAGAACTAGAAATGCATACCCTTATCAATTATATTCAAAAACACTCTTTTGACAACAGTCACGGAGCTATCAAAACAACATTATTTAGGATAGAATTATTTTTTTAATGGATCAAGTTTCCAAACGTATTCAAACATAAATCTGTATATATTGACAAAGAAGCACTCGGCGTTATCCAAACCGCATGTTGGAGCGAGCAAAACCGCAATGACACATTTGCTATAAATATATGGGGTTGGATTTTCATTGTTGGAACATGGCTTACGTGGAGAATAGAAAACAAATTAATCAAAATGCAATTTCAAAATATGTTATTTAAGGTCATACTGCGATCAATCTATTTTATATATGAACATTTTCGTCATGGCCTCCGAACAGCCCCGACTTAAACCCAATTAAAAATGTTTGGGGGATTTAAAGATAGTTGTGCTGAAAGAATTTTTTCCCGAAACTTCTGAGAAGTTCTGGGGCAAGCAAGGTCGAAACTGTTTAGGCTGATATTTTTGAAAAATATTGTAGGCAACTCATCCATTCAATGTCTTCTAGATCTCAAGAAATCATTGAAAAATATGGAGATTAGATCCACTATTAAAAATATTTGTTTCGTTACCTCAAACAGTCCTACGACTTCTTAAAAATTAAATTTAACTGCAATTTTATTAGTTTAAAAATATATTGCAAAACTTCGTATGTTATTTTATATAGGTATTGTTATGCTTGAAATTGCTTTTATTTTTTTAATTCAATTTAGAATTTATGTTATAAACTGTATTAATGATATATTTATCACATTAAAAAAATAAATTGCTATTTTGTATAAAATTTATGATAAGAATCAAAAAAATACATTAAAACAAAATCGTACAATTTGAATTTGAATTTACGTACCTATTTTATATCTGAATGTTATAATATATTGCATAATTGTAAATATTGCGCACGGTCAATTATTTTTCCTGACAATTCATTCCCGGTAATTTCTGTCACCGTTTCACCATTTTATATAAACGTGCATGACGTATATTAACATTTTCGTTAATGGAACTTTTTTTATAACTTTCAAAAAGATTTTTGTTGTATACAATTATAATGGAGAATGGTTTTAAAATGCAAAGATGAAAATACATCATATACATATATTACGAACGTCATTGACAGAAAACAACTAAAATCAAGAAAATTTCAAATTTACTTTAGTCACGACAATTTACGTACTAAATGGAAATAGTTTTGATACAGAAGTTCTTTAGGATAACCATTTTGAATCTCATAATATTAACAACGTGTTCTTACTGAATTCAGTTTACAATAAGACAACTTAAAATCCCAATTTTTCCAACGTTCGTGCTAGATACTTACTAATTGATTTTGTTTGATGTTAAAGTAAACATTGTTGCTACTATTCAAATACATTAATATAAATAATAAAAAGCGTTTTATTTCTAATTTCATTAGTATTTATTGCCATAAGACAGATGAGATATAATCTGCTAATATCAGGTTGGAATAGGCGATCTTAGTTTATAAAAGATTGTGGTTATATGTAACAAAATTGAATGAGCTATTGATGAGGTATGGCTGGTTTTACAGAAGCCGCTTTTATAAAAAAGCTTGGCGAATTAAATAATTCTTCGCAAAGTATTCAAACATTATCATTATGGTTAATTCATCATAGAAAACATCATGCAGTTATAGTAAAAAATTGGTTTAGAGAACTTATAAAAGGTACATAGTATTAACGTGTTAATATAATAATTAAACATTGTATCAAAATGTTAATAGCAAAGGAAACTCGAAAATTAACTTTTATGTATCTGGCAAATGATGTTATACAAAATAGTAAAAAAAAAGGACCTGAATATGGAAAGGAATTTGCTCATGTATTAAAAAAAGCTTTTGAACATATGTCCACATCAGATGAAAAGACTAAAAGTAGTTTAGGGCGATTACTAAATATATGGAAGGAAAGAGAAATGTATGATGAAATTCAAATTGCTTAATTTAAACAAGCTTTGCGTAAGTATTTTATTAATATTTATATCTTTAACCTACATCTTGTTTTTTACAGTTCTGCCCATAGAAGGTCCACCAATTAAGAAAGTGAAGAACAATATTGAAAATTCGAAAAAAGACAAACATAGCAAAAGTCCTGGAAGAGAACATAAGAAATCTGAAACTGAAGTAACAGTAGAAGTATAATTGACAAGTATTATTAAAATTATGTTTATTAAGTAATATATTTCAGGTGGATGGAACGATAGAAACTCATGTACACTTAAGCCCACATACTCCAGCTGGTGATCCTCCGGAACCTGAAGAATTAATAAAAGCTATTCAAGATCTGGAAAGTAGCATTGCATCAACTGATGAAGCTGTTCGGCAACGAATAGCTATGTTTCCTAAAGAAGTATCTGAAATATCAATATTATCTAAAATAGAAGGTAAGTAAGGTTAGCATGATAAATTAAATTCTTATAATGTTTTTCAACAGATAAAGTGTGTGCTCAAAAACTTAAGGTGCAAGTTGATGAAGCAATAAATGTATTAAATGAGTACAATAATAGACTGACAATAGAAATTGAAAATCGGAAAAAAGTAACGACAATGTTGAAAGACTTTTTACCTTCACAAAAGGAATTACTTACACAAGCAGAAAGAGGCTTAGAGGTTAGTATATTGTCTTTAAATAAATTTAGTACCAAAACTAACCATAAAACTATTTTCTTAACTACCTAACTCAAAAAAACTAGGCAAAAAATATTTTAACACATTAACTGTCCCATGTGCACTAAATAGGTTCACATCTTGTTTCTGTACAGACAGAGTGTCCCTATTTTAAAACAGTGAATAATAATTTGGAAAGCTATCTGACTCTAAAAGAAACAGCTACAGGTATTTTTATGACATTCAGTGGTCCAGTCCTTTGGAAGTATAAAATAACCTGGGATTAAAGTATTTTCAAAAAATCATAATTGCTAAATAAATGGTACTTTAACTACAGCAATAAAAATTGTCAAATTTTGAATTACATAATGAAAGTATTGGTGTTAGTGTTTTCATGTCCCAAATAATTAAAATACGTTACATAAAGAAGTAACAGATTAATGGCTGCCAAATTTTGGAGGATGCTGACCTTTATTCTACTGAAAATTAAAATACCTTTAGCAACTTACATGTAGATCTCATATTTCAACCAGATGGAAATGAGTTCAGTCAACTAGTAGTATGTATTTTTCCAAGCGAAGAAAAAGCAGATCTGTTGCAACTAACCAAGACCTAAGCAAAAATTTGGATTCGTCTGTTTTTGCTTCACGAAATAATTATGTATAGTGAAGGAAAGTTTTTATATCTGATAAAATTAATGAATTTATATTTTCTGAAGTACCAAAATTTGGAAAAGGAGAAATTAATTGCCTTAGTACAGAAACAAACAGATACACCAAACAAAAGGCAATAAACATTCCATTTCATCCAAGTGGTACAATACAAATATAAACAAACTATTGCTTTGTATAGATTTTATACTTTGGATGTGACTTAAGCAAAAATCTACTCTTAAAAGTTATTACAGTAATAAACTAATTTATAAAAGAAAGTTACAGTTAAACCACAGATAGATTACATCGTGTATAAATAATTGTACATCATGTCATATGTCCTGTGAAAATCTTATTCTAAAATATTGTCAATTTGGAGATTCTATTGACATGCTGGCTAAAATAATTTTATAATGTAAATATAAACCAAAAGACACATTTATGTGAATATCTTCTTAAAATTTGTTTATTAAAACAGGATTTATTATAAAATCATAATCTAATTATAAACATATAGGACGAATTGAAGCATTTTGTTTTATTATACATTATAATAAATGAACAAAATATTCATCATTATTCATTTTTTCAAGCTTTTTGAAAAATATGTACTCTTCTATCGTGATCACTTGAATTTCAAGTTCATTTATTTCTATCAATTCATCCTAATTATGCGGTCCATCTCTATGAATATTACTTTTTAATTTATCAAATAAATAGTAATCTGGAAGTGTTAGATATGGTGATTGAGAGATCATACTCCTCAACTTATTATATACTCACCATAAAATTAACTCAGAAATTCCAAAGTATTAGTAACTTGGGCTATAATACATACTTGTCGAAGGAGTATCTGTAATATTTTATAGGATTGCAGGTTATTCTTCAATGCCTTTGAGCAAGTTATCATAGATAAACTTACAAGTAAAAAAATGTAATCAATAATTAATGTTGAAATTCTTAGTTCAACCTGATAATTTTTATATATTTTTAGGCTTTGCTCAGTATGTCTCATAGTATGATCAATAACTTTTTTGATAAGAGCGTAAGCTGGCCTGTTAGTTTTCACTCACAAATAGAGTGTTTGTTTTCAAACCGCTTTATATTGGCAGGCTTATGGTGACCATATATTTCATATTCAATATTTCTATCAGAAAATTCTTTATTAAATTGACCCTAGCAATTCCATTTGCATTAATTGTTCCACTACAGAACGATGCTATAGAGATAATTGTGCTTTGCTCCTCAATATACACTATTACTATTTATGAAATCAAAATAAAATAATAAAAATTATATTTGATGTAGTAGTAGTAGATGTGTAGAACGCTTTAATCACACACTTTAATGAACTTTGAAAAAAATTATTAAAATCTATAATATATTGAAACTAGAATAATAATTCAATATTACAAATAGTGTGATTATGACCTAACTACTACATCTCTATGATCTACGGGTAATTTTTGTTAAGTACGACAGTAAGTGAATACCGGCAGCCCTGCAAATAGTAATGCGTTAAATTTCCTGAGAAACATCTTATGCCACCTGTAATCATTTATGTACACTTATTACAATATTTCTCTACTGAAATGCTTAATAGAAAATTTGAATATACATATATGAAATCTAAAGGAAAACTTATGCATTAACGAGAAGTGGTTTCTTTCGAGACAGTTGAAGCTTCTTTCGGTGCATTCTAAGTAAGAGGAAGAGAGAGAGATATAGAGTATCAAAATAGACTTCATATTAATGGAGACTATGTTTGCTGAAAGTATATGATCGTGTAACAGAAACTACAAAAAACTAACACGGAATTTGTTGTAAATACAAGGATTAATATGATGTCTTATTTTTAACTTCAGTACCTAATAAATAGAGTTAGAAAATCATCGTAGGCTATACACCACCTAGTCAGCACTCCAAGTATTACAGATAATGATATTAATTCATAAGTTAAGCATTTTGGCATTCATAGAAAATATAATATTGCATTAATTCATTTGCGTTCGATTGGTTATATCGTATGTGTTGAGATGTTCAAGAAGTTTTTTTTATAATATTCGAGCATGTATTTGTTTTCATTTTATAAAATGAATACCTAATAATTCATATTACTCTTTGTCCGGTAATCGTATTGCAAAGGAAACTAGTGGAATTAAGTTTTGAAAGATTTCCTGTTGTTGGAAGGAAAAGAATTATTTTGAAAATAGATTAATTATTGGAGTATAAAAATTGATAGACACAGTAGTTTGAATGTTTAAAATATAAAAGTGTGTTCACCTCACTTTAAATAATACATGTTTATGTAATAGTTATGCTAAAATTAGACATTAGTAACAAAATATTTTTTTAAGTAAAATTAATTATATTTTTATTAAAAATTTAGTTGTTGCTTTTTCAGGTATAATTTTTGCAAACTAAAAAAATCAGCATAAACTGTTTCAGACGAATTATTTAAAAAGCAAATATAATAACATAATAATTATTTACTTTGCTCATTCCAATTTAATTTTTTCTATAGTATGTGTGTTTTTTTCATTATTAAATCATTTACAAATTCTGTTGACTTTATGGTGTAACTGATAGACATAGTTATACCTAAGAAATGGAATTAATGAAGCTTTTATATTAATTAAAATTCCTACTTTTAAAAAGACATTTTAATTCTAAAAATGCATGAGTTTATCTACTTCAAAAATTACTCGCTTTAAGGAAGTATTCCAAACTTTTATTAGTATTTGAAATCTTATTTCATGAGAATCAGAGTTTAATCAGAATACTTATTAGTAGGCATAAGACGTATGCATGAATATTTTCATTAGTGCATCCAATCATTCCATAGACTAGTGTTGCCAGCATTCAATACTTCTCCACATTCATAGATACACCTCGAATCCGTACTCTCATCTAAATACGCAATATACTCAATTAAGAATAAGCATTTTGATGGTACAGCAAAATTCAGCTATTAAAAAATTATCTTTTATAATAATATCCAACAATGATTACACTTTTCTAATATCTATATTTGTCACAAGTCTTTTATAGATAGGCATACACGAGATAACACATGGTTAATGCCGTTAGAAACAAGACAAATGAGTGATAATCGCAAGTATATACTACTACAACAATGCTGGAATCAAAATTTATGTAATTATCGTTAGTTTGCATTTATGCTATACAGGGTGCTGCGATCTCGAAAATTTGTCCCTATGAAGTATCGTAATATGTAACTTACCAAAATTAAAACTTTGTAAAACAATGTGTTTTGAAAAAACTATTTTGTTGACGGCAATGAGATCAGTAATCTAAATATCATTATTATGAGTTAGGATAATTTGAATGTTTTGATATAATGGTCAATTGTTTGATGAGAATTAGACTTAGATAGTGACAAATTCGGCAACGCGAAAGCCAATCAACTTATATTTATTAAAAACCACATCAGTATCACGCCCTTTTACAATTTTTTTTGTACTATGCATAATGTATATGTAATATGAGTTAAAAGCTTTAATGGTATAAAACTATTATTGAACTCTTGACAAATACTGCTCTGGTGAATGGTCTGATCGTGTTCAATGCAATAATTTGAAAAAATGTTCCATTTCGCAAAGATATCGTTCTTGCCTTGGAAGTAAATGACCAAACAAAAAATAGACATCAAATGCAACACACGATAGTGGACGAATGAACTCAAGACAGCTGTTCAATTTGTTATAAAAAGTACTCAGAAACAAAAACAACAGTCAGCGATGAAGAATACAACAAAATACGCTTCTGTGTGCTCCGAGAATGCGACATACATGTATCTGTATAATCTTCTTGCCCTAAATAATATTGTGAAGATTTTTATTTTTTTTTTGTGTTTTAAATGATATTTTATTTACGATGGAATTTACTAATTTATTTTTGCAACTGGAAATAAAATGTAAAATAGAAATTTTTGAATGTGTCCATATTATTTTATGGTTTTTTTTTAATTGAACCTTTTTTAATAACATTTAAGAAAAGACTAATCCGGTCCAAGAGTAGATATTCAAAATTAAACACTGCGGGTTAACGTGTTTTAGAAAATGCGAAAATTGTTTATTATTTAATATAATTACTGTTTCGTTGAAATCGCAGAGCAAAAGTTAATTATAACTCAATTTGTTCTGAGACAATACTTATAGACTTTGCCTAGAACATCACTCATAATTTATTTCGCATTGACATATTCAATGATGACACTAGGGCGGGTATATATTGCGAAAGCTTAGAAATAACTCGTAATTTTTCTTTGGAGAGATATACGTCGTCATTTCAGATAGAGGTTTGTACAAATGTAAAATGTACAGAGGAAATTGGTGGGAGAATTATTTGTAAAGAAATCAGTTTAAAATAATAATAAAAAACTCCCATGACAGGCGTCTATAAGACAATTTTTGAACAAAATTGATAGATATAATGGCGACTTTAATTGCAGATAGGCCAGCAAAGCTTCAGAGACAAAATGCGAGGCATTCAATCATAAGGAACACCCTATCTATGAACAACCTAAGTAGACACCAGCTGATCTGTACAGATTAGTACAGGTGACGGAAATACAGAATTAGATGCAGTCGGTAATATTGGGGGAATGTACCATAAGCCAAATAAGACTTCAGTCCTTTGATAACTGTCGTAGTCAAACGACCTCCATGGAATAGAATAAAAGTTATGTTTAGTGTGAACAATGACATTTGATTATAGTTGGAAAGAGAATACTTATATTGCTATCAATGCAAGATTGACTGTATTACTTACCTTTGATAAAGTATACGGGAAAGTACTAAAATGAAGGTGTACTTTCGGTCTAACTTTGGCAATGTTGCAAACATTTTCAATTGGGTTTTAAATTATTATTCATTACTAAAATATATTAAATATTTGCATACGAGGGTAGCCATTTATATTTCGGGAATATCAAACAAAAATAATTTTTTTATAATCGCATTCGTTTAAACCAATCCGAAAAGCATTGCTGCCACTGTGAAGGCGGTATCTCCAAAATATGAGTTTTGAATGCCTCAACTGCCTCTTCCGGCGTAGAAAACCGTTGACCACGAAGTTTATTCTTCACGTGTGGGAACAAAAAGAAATCACAGGGTGCTAGATCAGGGCTGTACGGCGGATGGCTCATCAATTCGATGTTTTGCCTGGTCAAACATTCAATTGTTTGAACCGACCTGTAAGAACTCGCACTGTCATGGTGGAGAATGATCTGTCGTTTTCGGTTTGCTTTCCTTATTTCTTCAAAAATTTTTGGCATACAAATAGTTGTGTACCATTCGGAATTAACCGTTCTACAACTCTCTAAAAGCACGGTTGCAACGTGTCCAGTTTTTCCAAAAAAACAGGCGACCATTCGTTTTGATGTGCTTCGAGCGCGAACAACTTTTGTTGGTTTTGGCTCACCTTGGAATACCCACATAGTCGACTTTATAAATATTCTTTGAAGCACCGCCATTATATTTTTTGTGCATTTATTCTTGTCAAATTATGTGGTACGCAATGTGAACATAGCTTCTTGACGGCTGAATGTTCATGCAGGATCTTATGCACGCTGGTGTTACTAATACCTAGAGATATCTCAATTTCACGATATGTCACATGAAAGTCTTGCATTATCAATTCAGACACTGCATTAATGTTTTCCGACACAACAACATTTCTGGGACAACCTTCACGCAATTCATCGTCCAAAGAACGCCGTTCAAGTTTGAATTCACTATACCAACGATATACTGTAGTTTTCTATGGTGCTTCACCACCATATAAAGAATTCAGCACGTCGATGCATTCTTGTTGAGATAATCCACACCGAAAGTTATGAAAAATAATTGCACGAAAATGTTCGCGAGTTAATTCCATTTTTTCGCTGACAAAATTTTCAAGTTGCTGTCAACAATAGAAATAGCGACCGGATAATAAAACTGTCAAGGTAAATATATTGATAAAAATGACAAACTTCATGATGCAATCATCAGATCCGAGACAACACTAACAGTGTTATCAGTTCCCGAAATATAAATGGCTACCCTCGTATATTCTTTATGCTAAGAACAGCAGGTTATTTTTAATTTATGTATTATTATTTATTAAAATTTATATTTTATTTCAAGAACATAGACTATTTGTTGTAAGTTATAATGAATTAGAAATGCCCACTATTCTGTTGCAAAAATAAATTCGCTTCATATTCACAAAAACATTCTCCTGTAATCGTTTTATTCCGGTGCTAACAGCCGCCTGCGTAAAATCGTAACAATTATAAAGTCAATTTTTATAAGTATATTTATAAATAATAGTCTAGAGGTGTTAAATCTGGTGTTGTTGCTGTATAGGTCCCCAAGGCAATTAATTTCTGTTTATTCACAGAACGTTTACGTAAACAAATATACGTCACACAAAACATAAGTATAAGCTGTTCTATTTGCTGAGCACGTAAAATACAATTCCAGTTAATATATATTTATACAGATATTTTTTCTTCGTGTAATAGTATGTGTGTTGCGAAACTAATGCAACACAACGCCCCCAACGTATATTCGGGTAGACAGAAGCCTGAGTATAGTTTCGACTGCGCGGGTTCGTTTAAACACCTTAATTTGCACTTTTTTATCTACTTGCTACCATTTTAGTTTTTACACGTTTCTCATTTTCTAAGAAGATTGCTCACAGCTGCAAACACTTAACAACGTTTAATTAGTAAAGTTTTTGCCATTTCATATAGCTACATATTTGATTGTATATTGCAATCTATTAATACGTTGTTTGTATGTACATATATATGAGTCGGACCCTTTCGAGTATTCTGCGTTACTGTATTATCCTTAAAAGGATAGTTTCTTCGTCCACGTTTCGATGAAATCCCATTCATCTTCTTAAGCTTTTTCGAACGGTGGTTGTCGCAGTAGTGATCCTCGGACGTAATTAGTCGACACGTTAAAATTAAAAAATAATAAAATTAGAAAAGTAATAATATTGTTTTTCAGTGTTAGACATTAATAATTCCAGCCCAAAGGTACTGACTATGATGAAACTTAGTAGATTTATCAATCTTTTCAACTGATGCAAAACGCCATCTTTCGTTTTAATTTTAAAACATGTCAACCGAAACGAAAAAATGACATTTTGCATCAATCTAAAAGATTTTTAATTTATATTCCATATTGAAATATTGGAAATGGACCAGGTCTCTTAATCATACATAATGAATAGTGAAAAACAAGTTTACCAAATTTTAGATAAGCTTTATATTTGAATCGCTTTGTTTATTTGAGTAAATGTAAAAATTTATTTTCTCTATTTGTTTTAGGAATATCAAGATAAATTACAAAAAATTTACGCTGTACGACAAGAATTAAAATCACACATTCAAAACTTGCCTGATTTAACACAATTACCAGATGTAACTGGTGGACTTGCACCTCTTCCTTCAGCAGGTGATTTATTTAGTATACATTAATAAGCATGGAAACATGAAACTGATGGTTTGATTACATTCTCAAATCCTTTTATGGTGTGTAATATAGACAAAATTTACTGTAGTCATTTATGCTACTGAAGAAATTGTTCCAATATTGATTACATTGTTTTTATGAGAGCATATTGTTTTATCTACTAGTAGTGTTGGCATGGATATTTGTATCAATTTTAAGAGAAAGTGAGTTAGACTCTATCTCTGGTACTGAATCTTTTAATGTTATAATAAATTAGTTAACACTATAAGTTTTGTTTTATTTTATAATTTTTTTTAAGAATCCATGATTTATTTATCTTTCATATATTATTGACAGTTAAAGAATTCGCAAAAGTTTTCAGCATAGCAATTTTGGTTTTGTTAATGCGAAATACATTCGTATTCAATTCAAGACAGTATTCCTTTTTACAATTACGATAAGCAAGGGTAAAAATAAACTCATCATAAAGAGAAAGAAATATCAGGTTGTTACATATGAAATGTCCGATTTTGTAAGGAATAAAAAAAAGTCTAAATTTAAAAAAATATAAATATTTATTCTGCAAAATAGTCTCCATTTACATCAATAGTTTGTTGCCAACGGCCTGGAAGCTGAAAAATTCCCTTTGAAAAGAAATCTAGGTTTTGACGACTCACATATTGCTCAAACACTGCTATTACAGACTCCCGGTCAGGGAAGTCCCTATTTTTTAAGTGATTCTCTAAACTTCGGAAAAAATGAAAATCAGTTGGTGAAAGGTCAGGTGAATAAGGTGGGTGAGGGAGAATTTCGTAACCAAATTCCGAAAGTTTTTGGATTGTCTGTCGTGCAACATGAGGTCTTGCATTATCATGAAGAAGTATGGGTCCATGTCTATTGCCTAGTGAGGGCTGCAAGCGGCTCAATTTTCCATGCATAGTTTCCAGTTCGGCACAATAGGACGCTGTTTCACCAGGTTGCAAAAATTAATAGTGAATAATACCCTTACTGGTCCACTATACAGTCACCATAATCTTTCGCGGATGAAGTGATGCTCGTGCATGCTGTCTTGGTGCTTCACCTCGATCTAACCATTGTCCTGACCGTCTCCGATTATCATAAAGTATCCACTTTTCGTCACACGTTACCACTCGAAGAAACGGTTCAACTTTCTGTCGATTAGCCAAAGAGGTAGCCAACTCTAATCGACGGAGCTTATAGGCTTCTGTTAATTGGTGCGGCACCCATCGATCGAGTTTCTTCACTTTGCCAATCGAAGAAAGGTGACGACTAATGGTGGCAATGGACACTTGAAATGTTTCTGCAAGGCTACGCACTGTTGTCGACGGATTACTTAACTTCTACACGCAGCTCGTCGTCATTAACGGTGCTACGCGCATATCCGCGAGGCTCATTTTCCAAATCAAAATTTCCTTCGTTGAATATTTTAAACCATCGCCGTAATGTGCGTTCATTACACGTGGTTTCACCGAACGTCTGATTAATTTCTCGCGTTGCTGCAGCTGCATTTAATCCCTTTTTAAATTGAAAGAGGTAAATTGCCCGAATATCTCTTGCCGATAGCATTTCCATAGGCGAGACAATGACAGGTGTATTAATCTTTCCAAGAAATGGAACAGGTACACACTTCAATATAAATACCCTTTTCTACAAATACAATAATAATTTTCACCAAAAACATACACGTCTTCACACAGGTGCGATTCAGTTCAGACTGAAGGAAAAAACGGACATTACATTTGTAACAATCTGATATAATGCTTAAGTGCTTATGTAACTCACAACAATAGCCGGCAATACAACGAATTCACTGATCTATAAATTCTAACTGCTTTTAGTAATCAGCCAAACAATATAGTTTTCAAAAATCACATTTTTATGCTAATTTCA
This sequence comes from Dermolepida albohirtum, assembly GCA_031893035.1. Classification (NCBI taxonomy): domain Eukaryota; kingdom Metazoa; phylum Arthropoda; class Insecta; order Coleoptera; family Scarabaeidae; genus Dermolepida; species Dermolepida albohirtum. The sequence continues at coordinate 107,682 of JAVIWB010006959.1, read as the reverse complement.
AATCTACTAATACTTTTTTGCCAGATCATAACTCCACATATAAAATAGTTTTAAATAGACATAATTGTTTTTTAAGTATCTTCAAGGGTACCAAAAACATCTAAAATTTCTAGTACAATTTTGTTTTGTCTATATAAAATTAAGTTCAAGGGGGCTTAATGTTACTGGAAGATATAGATGGAAAACATTCTTAAGTTTTGTTGTACTTGGCCTTTGCTTAGACTTTGAAGTGAAATCACCACACATATCGCAAAAGAAATCAGGACGATTTTAACATTAATGGGGCATTTAAAAAGTAACAAGTTCCTAATCTATATTATTGTTCCGGCTTTCTTTTAAATCACTTAACAAAATATTAACACTGCAACTAATTTTAAAGTAGTCTTTTTAACTCTGTGAATATTTACTTTAGTTCTCTACATATGCGTGGCTAGCAGAGGTTTATGTAGAGACCGTCAGCAGTGATACAATACTTGTTCAATATTATGTATTCTTTCTACATTAAATAAACATCTTTACTTATTTATTGCGTAACTTTGTGAAATCTTTTGTTTTAAAAAGTTATTAGCGTCGAGAAATATCGTCCTTTCGAATTCGATATTTTGCATCATATAAAAAATGAGAAGTATTATGCGCTAGAAATAAACTAAGATTAGATTTGTAATCGTCATCTAACGAATAGCCCCATCCACCCAAAATTCTGTTCGATGATATCTAATTATAGACCAGCGATATCTACGAAAACGTCTGGTATATGTGAAAAACAATTGTTTAGTAGTATTTCTATATTTTCATAAAAGAGAAAAAATTGAATATTGTACGACACGATTAGGTATTATACCACAGAAATAAGGTTAAAATCGACAAAATCTAACATAAACAGCTTTGAAAGACACAATTCTCGGGAGTTGTTATGAAAAGAAAAAGTATTATTTCGGTTCAAAGCCATATAATGCAATAAACTAAAATACCGTGTCTTTCAATGACTCCCCGTGCCATTTTATTTATCGAAAAAAAGGGTTTGTTTTATATTAATATAAATTCATAAAATTTGAATTAAAGAAATACAGAAATAGCAAAAATGTAAAACGAAGAAATATGACGTAGCTAATTTAGGACACATTACCCTAAAGTATTTTACATATATTTTAATTCATAGAAGTACATATTCATGTCTTAATAAGCATTTTCTTTTTCAAATTATAATAGTACTGCGTATAACGATTTTAGAAATATTTATTTCAAACAACAAGTAATGTTTTATATGAAGTTGGAGACTGCATTAAAATTAAAATTCTAATTCTTTGTTTGATTAACAAGTTTCAATAAATTTTAAAATTATGCCAATGTAATATATGAATTAAAGTTATTTTCATTTTAGTTTTAAGAATAATTATTTAAATTTTAACCGCTAGTATATGTAATGCAGAAATTTTAAAAAAATTTCTGTTCTCCGCGCGGAACTCAAACGCACGATCTCATTCTTCCCGGGAATGCACTATCACTATTAGATCACGAAGACAGTGAATTCGAGTCTTTATAATGTGTCACAATTTGCATTATGGAAACATTTATGTATTAGATGAAAATCCAAGGTACGTTATTAATTGCACACATAAATATGTGCTATTACGGTGTTACTGAACAATTGTAATTTTAACTGCTTTTTTCATTGTATATGTAATACAGAAATTTTTGAAAAAATTTGCGTTCTCCGTGAGGGACTCGAACCTGAGATCTCATTCTCTCCGGGAGTGTGTCATCACCATTGAACTACGGAGATAGTGAATTCCAGTCCTTCTAATGTGTCATAAATTACAATATGGAAGCAGTTATTAAATTAAAATCCGTAGTAGGTTATTAATTGTATATAAATATGCGCTTTTGCGATGTTAAACTGAAAAATTTTAATTTTAATATGGTATATGTAATGCAGAAATTTTTAAAAATAAATTAGAGTGAAAAGTGAATTCGAGTCCTTCTAATGTGCCATAAGTTGCATTATGGAAACAGTTATTAAATGAAAATCCACGGTAAATTATTAATTGCCTATAAATATGCGCTTTTACGATGCTGAAATGAAAAATTCTAATTTTAACCGCCATTTATAGTGATAGTGGAAAATAAAGTAATCGTTAAAACGTTACAATTTAGAGTAACATATACAGTTGATCACGTCCATAATTATTGGCGCCTTGTGCTTAGGATCAGCTTGAACCGTCGTAATACACTTTTTTTATATGTGTGTTCGCTGTCTCAAAAAAAAGAAAAACAATGACAAGAGTTTTTATATGCATAGAATACATTAAAATGAGTTATAATAATAATTAATACACACAAGTGTACACATATATTTACAGTCTTCTATCATTTTAATTTGACAGTTACAGCATGGATTTTCGCCTATGTCCATGCATCGAATGAAAAGTATTTTATCACCTTCTGTATTTGCCTGAAGTTGGTCTATAATAAATATATATACTTTATTACTACTATAAAAAAGTGTATGTATGGTATTCTCTACAACATTAGTATAGAATTACACATATCTTAAAATTCTTTACAAAATGTTTTGTTTGTTCCAGAATACCAATAACTGAATTCGTGTATTTTTACATTTGCTTTTTTTAATATGAATACACTTTCTGTTCTGTTCTCACGGTAAAAATATTCAATGTTTTCTTAATAGAATTGTAATTTTTAAATTCTTATAAACTAGATATTAAATTAATATACATTCACTTATTATTGTTGTATAATTGTGGACTTAACAGTGGCACAATGTGTAATATACTTGCTGAATCTGAAGTCACAACAAGAGTATATTAATATTGCTTTATTATATTCAACACTACATTTCATAACATAACCTTGTTGTTGTGTATGTTACATGTTATCTTATCTACTACCAACTGTTGACATCAACCAATGCAGTAAAAAGAAAGTTACTGAGCAGTACGGATATTAATATTTAAAGTAAAAATACAACCCCCTCTTAATTTACTGCCAGTAAAGACACACCAAATCAACAAACAGTACAATAAGGAATTAGTTGTTAATCATCCCTATCTCTTTCAAACAGTCCAAATGTTTTGGTTTACACAATGATTTTGTAAAAACATCCGCTGCCATATTTTCAGTAGGCATGTGTTTTACAGATAGTTTGCTTATACTAATTCTCTAACATAATGGTATCTGATAGATATATGTTTGATACACTTATGGAAAACAGGGTTATATACAAGTTTACAGGCTCCCTGATTATCACTATACACTACCATATTCTTGCAGTCTTGATATAGTTCACCAAACAGGCCTTTTACACTAACTGTTTCCTTAGCTCCCTCGCATAACGCCATGTATTCCGCCTCAGTAGTACTAAGGGCCACACTCTTTTGTTTACGCGAATGCCAGCTCACTGCACCACCAGCAAAAGTTAACACGAAACCAGTATATGAATGACGGTCATTAATGCAATACATGTGTTGATAATTTTTAGCAAGATAAACGCCAATTAATGGCCCCTTTCAGATATCTTAAAACTCTTTTTGCAGCACGCCTATGTTCCCCACCACTGCAATTACTGAATTGGCTAAGAAAGCTCACAGCAAATGTTATATCTGGTCGTGTGCATACACTTAAGTACATAAGAGCACCTATTAATTCTTGATATCTAGGATTTCCCATTTGGTCGCTTTTTTCTAGTTTTAGATTCGGTTCCAGTGGTGTACCGACAGGTTTCGAATCCTCCATTCCAAAACGTCTTAGAATGTCAGTGGTATATTGTTTTTGATCAAGATAGATTCATCCTTAAACATTCTGTTGCCCTTCCTAAATCCTTCATTTTAAATTTTCCCGAAATTTTTGTTTTCAGGTTATGTACCTCTTCACTATTATTGGAAAAAATAAAAAAGTCATCCACATGTAATCCTATTGCAGTTAATTTACTTCATTCCTTCTTGATGTACACACATGAGTTATAATTGGATCTTTGGTACCCACATTCCACAAGAAATGCATGAATTTTACAGTTCCATGCCCGCGCAGCCTGTTTAAGTCCATATATTGCCTTCTTAAGAGGCATACTTTTTTCTCTTGGTTTAAAGTAGTATAACCTGGTGGTTGTTCCATATAAATTTCTTCCCTAAGATCACCATTAAGAAATGCCGTCGCGACATCAACATGATCTATTGTAAGGTTCACCTCAACTGCTAGTCCAAAAAGCAATCTTATTGAAGATAGCCTGACTACAGGTGCAAATGTTTCTTCAAAATCTTGTCCATATTTCTGGGAAAACCCTTTGGCTACTAATCTGGCTTTGTACCGTCTTGTAGAACCATCGGCCCCTGCTTTTAGCTTGAAAATCCACTTACACTTTGTCCTCCGTATTCACCGGGTCTAAGCGATTCACATGGAATGAGTAATCCATATCGGCATCCCTTTTTTGCTTTCTTTCTCTCGTTGGACATCTTTTTCGCATTGACTCAGCTGGTTTCTCATCGTTTAGTTGTTCACTTCCAGACAGTTCCAGGTCATCTTCTGACAAAACGAAATCTTCATCTGTCTCCACTTTTTCATAAAACTTTTCCACTGGATTCACGATATCTTCTAACTTTGATTGAATCTGAAATTCCTCCCCTTTTTGAGTCATTCTAATATCTTCACCAATTTCTTTTGATTCATCATGGAGTGTATTTTGATCTGCTTTTACTGTTTCAATAAATAGTACATTCCGTGCCTGTATTACTCTGGTTGGATTCTTTAAGTTCAATAAGCGATTCCCTTTAGTATTCTCACAGTAACCCACCATCAAGTACTGACATGATTTAGCATCAAATTTCTTCCTGCGTTCTTTTGGTACATGGGCTTGAGCTCTGCTGCCGAAAATCTTTAAAAGTGACAAATCAACCTTCTTACCTGTCCACACTCCTTCAGGTACTGCCTCGACAACAGCTGCTGTTGGTGAGCGATTCTTCAAATATATTGCTGTATTCATTGCTTCTGCCCAATACTTCTTGCTCAAACCCGCGTCAAATAACATGCACCTTGCTTTTTCTACCAATGTTCGATTTGTGCGTTCCGCGACACCATTTTGCTGGGGTGTGTATGGTACAGTGGTGCGATGAATAATTCCACATCTTTAAACTCACGGTTTGTATATTCACTTCCATTGTCATTCCGAACACATTTAATAGTCTCATTTGTTTAATTCTCTACCATGGTTTTAAACTCTTTGAATTTCAATAGTACTTCACTTTTTCGTTTAAGCATGTATCCAAATACTTTTCTGCTATAATCATCTACAAAAATTAAACAGTACATTGCACCTCCCCATGATAATTCTTTCATTAGTCCAGATATGTCCGTATGAATTAATTCTAGAAGTCTTTTCGCCCTTTTCGTTGTGCTTTTTGGGAATTTCTTTATTGTTTGTTTTCCTTCCAAACATGGAATGCATGGTTCACTTTCTTCCTTGTTAAAGTTTAATCCAATAACCAAACCATCCTGCAATAATTTCATACCTCTTCGGTTTAAATGCCCCAGTCGCTTATGCCATAATTCATGATTTGACATTGTTGTGGCCAATGCCCTCACTTGTTCCTTTTTCATTTGATTGACAATATACAATCCATTTTTTTTTGCTTCCAGTAAGTATTACATGTCCACGAACAGAAAAATCACATTCATCGTACACTTTACAATTATAAATAATGTGAAAGTTAAAAATTTAGAAGTATGACTTGAACCGGATCTCACATACTTAATTTTGTACTCTAAAACATATTGCATGTACATATAAAGAAAAATGAAACTTGTTACCGAGAAAGAAAATGCAAACGAAGCTATATTAAAAAAATATTGATTTAAATTGTATTCAAGGAACAATACTAATTATAGAATTGTTCTATTTAAAAAAAATGAAATGTTAAAGGTAATATTAAAATTATAAAATTGCGTATGTAAAAATATGATGAACACGATGTTTTGTTCCATAAACATCAAATAATAAGAATAGATATACATATACAAATTTAAAGAATAAGGATATAACGAAAGCTGAAATAATACCGGAAAACCGAATTAGATATGCTAAATATTTTTGAATGCTGTTAGTAAAGATCAATTGGAACTTAATTCTTATTCAAGGCTATAGAGATTGTTTTGTCTTAACCTTAGATGCACATGGCTGTTCTGGAACTGTGGATACATTATAGAAATGGATATTGTTGAGACTAACGGTATAGTTAAATGATAATCATAGTGCCGCCTTCTGATCACCACGGATATCAATAGACCCTCTTCACAATACTTTTATTTCGGAAGAAAATTGAAGGACCTCTGTCAGTAATAAATCATCGAAGATTAAAGTTTAGATTTAGCATATGGTTGTTTACAGGTAATACTGACTGAATCAGTAAGGAAAAAAGCAAACTTTATAAAATCCGATACAATAGGAAACTTTAAACGAATGATCCGGATTAACCAAAGTGCCTTAATAAATTTATGCGTTTAACGAATTTGTTTTTAGGCCTTCTGCGTTTGTTGTAATTACTTAGATAATATAATTATTCCAGTTCAAAACTGGAATTAACTATTAGCGCAAATTAAATTAGTAGCTTTTCAAGGTGATAAATTAACATAAGTGCGAGTTTTGGAACAAAAAATAAATTATCTCGGATATGTAATTAGTAAGGAAGCTTTAGAACTGAGGATGCTAAAAGTAAAAATTTCTTGGACTAGGTTTCCTTTTTCATTCATGACAATGCAAGAATTTCTTTCTGAATTGACAAAGTGTGAAGCAGGTTGCGACTACAATAAGTTGTGGGATTGTCTCCTAAATTATTCGGTGTTAAAAGTACATCAAAAAAAAATAGAATTAAATCAAATGACTTTAAATTTTTATATACAGCACCATATTTCTTAATACGTATTATATTTAATATGGTGTTTAATCTCCATCGGTTTCAATAAATGCTTTACAGCGATAAGTGAAGCTTTCCAATAATTTTCTAGAATACGATGTGGACAGATGATATTGTAAATCGTTATTTTGAAGTGTACCTCCACATAATTGATTGCAAATTTCCTATTAGATTCGCGTCTGAACTCTGAATACTGTTTTCTAGCTTGCATTCTCTACAATGCCTGTTGCAATGTTTCGGAGCATTACCCTCTTGCAAAATTATTAATGTTTGTAGTTACTAAATCACTTTCTCACAAAACGATATGACTTTATAGTACAACTTCAGCCTTCGGGATGCATTTAACACATTCGCGGACAGTTCATTTTTGCATTTTCCTTGTGTGGGTCACATATGATATCTTTGGATTTAATGAAGAAAATCAAACCGGAACTGGATAAAAATGAAAAGGGTTATGAATAGAGTTATATTACGTTAAGTTTTAAATAATTTAAAATAACGGATATTCCCGTCATGTCCCAACCACAGTTCCAAATTGATAAGACAGGACACGACGGGAACTCCCGTCTTGACGGCCGTTACCATCTTGTCCTGCTTAGTCACTAAAAACTTACCTAATATGACAGAGCGGGAAATGCCGTTCGCATTTAAATGTATCTTAGTTGGAGATGTAAAGCAGTATTCTGATTAAAATTAAATCAATATAAGCAAAAAATTATCCAAATGATATAACAACCTCATCAAATACAAAAATAACATAAAATTCTTTTATTCAGGTCAGAAAATAAGTATAAATTCATGTATACATATGTTTTTTATGTACAAAAATAAACAATAAACTATTAAAATTAAACATTAAAATGGCAAAATTAATTAAACCTTGGCAAGTATGGAAATCTTCAAAACATTTGCCAGGACAAAGAGCAGGTTGGTTAGCATAATTTTTGCATCTATATGATGTTTCCTTCCGTATTTTTAATTTTTTGCATTGGCAACATCTTAAGTAAATTGTCTTTCTCTTTCTATTATCAGTTGCCGGAGGATTTTTTTCTATATACTGTTGATTTTCACTGTAATTCGTATCTGTTATTGTTATTGAAGACCTATTTCCTCCATGAGCTGCACCCGTATTTACTAAATCCTTTCCTTACTGTGTGGATTCGGGCAATTGTATTAAAGACTTGATAAATATGTCTCGAAACTCAATAAATGATATATTTGGGTCACATTTTTTTTAAAAAATATAGTAAGAATTCCAGACTCCAACGTCCAACAAATGGAATATTAATTTTTTGTACCAGCGGATGGTTTTCCGAGGGGACGAATAATAGGACGTCATTTGGTCCATTTTGTCAATGCCTGACATGTATTTGTTGTAAGTGATGACCTCCTTTGGTTTCGAAACATTACGTCCCCACTTTGTACTTGTTTCAACGAGTTCAGGGTGGTGTGCAGTAGTTATTAATAGAACTTCGCACTTATCTCGCCATTTAGACACATAAACTTGACCTTGACGACGCATGTATACTTACCTTTGGAAAGTTTTACACCCGTAATAACTTTCGGGTTTCCTTTGCGATTTGCTCGCAGTGTACCAGTTGTGTGTGTTTTATAAGATAATAGATCTTTAGAGAGATCGACGCTATTATAAAAGTTATCCATTATTAGATGGTGACCTTTGTTAGTGTATGGAGACATTAAACGGTGAACAATGTCTCCAACTTTAGACGGTTGTTTGTTTTCTACTGCTTCCTGGTATATTTCAATATTTAAAACATACCCATCGCTTGACGTAAGCTCATATAACTTTATTCCATACTCGGCTCTTTTGCCTTTCATATATTGCCGGAAATGGAGCCGTCCACGGTGTAGTAAAAGAGATTCATCCAAAGCAAGGTACTCTTCAGGGTAGTAGGCGTTTTTAAAACTTTTTAAAAAAAGATCCAATAACGGTTTAATTTTTTTTAGTTTTGTTTCATCAGTTTTCTCAGAAGAGCAACTCAAACAGCGAAGAAGCTGTTCAAATCTCCGACCAGTCATTGTATTACGAAATACCGGATGAAAATAGAGTGGATCACTCGAAAACATGTCACGAATCTTAGGTGCCTTGAGTTGTCCTTGGAGTAAGCAAAGACCAAGAAACTGATGCATTTCTTCATTACATGTGGGCTTAAAAGCAGCGTACCGTGAGTTTCGAGTATGTGGACGACTAGCTGAGCATATGTTGGATCCATATATATTCGTTGAGCTCACCAATTTTGTAATATGTCCGCCGTAAATATCTCATCAAAAACATTTCTTGGATTGCAACCCGTACCAACACTAATTTTAATTCCGCAGTTTGATGAAACAAAATTAAATTGAGGCATTTCTATTGTATTTTGCAACCACTCATTATCAGATTCCAAATCTGGTCGAACCTCCTCCAGTTTTTCTGAATCTGTACTATTGTCAGACTCACCATCCTCAGAATCGAGAATATTTCCCAGTTCATCTTTGGATATTAGTTTTGATTTATAAAGTTCGGGATTCGCAGATACATCTGAAGCTTGAGATTTACTGCCAATAAGTTTTAGTTCTCCACTAGGAAATTCATCGGAGTTTTCCGCATCTGGATCATAATCAGGATCGCTTCCATACTCTCCATCATCGCTAAAAGGGTCACGTGCAGATTCAACGTCTGAATCAATTTATTCAAACAGTTTTAAAACTTTTTCTCTCTCTTTATTGTATTTGTCCATTTTTTATGAAGTAAAATATTTCTTTATTTATTGATAAAAAGGTTTATTTTAATATAAAAGTTGCACGATTTCATTTTATTCCAGTAAAATTTACTCACCTCTATGAGCAAATATATTTGCTTCTATTTTTCAAAAAACAACGCATGCGACTGGACACAAACGAAAAAATGTACTGAAAACAAACGGTATATCCCGTCTTGCTTTTGCTAATGTACACTCAATCGCAACAAGTGTATGCAAACTTTTGTTGTTGTTATTTTTTTGTTCTATGACACAAAGAAGAAACTAAAGTGACTCATTCATGAAAACAGACCATTATTTAACATAAGCTTTGTTGCCGTTGATGTTGCCTTGTACCAATAACAAAATATACAAGTGACGGTATATGCCGTCCTGTCCCACTGTTTTTGACTAAATTTGACAGCATTTGCCGTCTTGTCCGCGAATGTGTTAAATTCAAAGCTCCACATACAGACTTCTACTGGATGTATGTTACCATTCGTACTTGTTCTGTAGCCTAAGCTCTCTATTGGTGACCATGATGTTTTACTTGTAAACACACTAATTTCTGTCAAAACTAATCGCTTAGATACTGGTTGCTTTTCGATTTCGAACCGATAATAATGGTTTCATTATTGTGCTATGGTAAGCAAATCCTTTCTCATTAAACGACTTCTAATACTTATTAAACTGACATTTATTTGTTTTTCTACCATCCAATATTGGCTCTAATGTAAGGTGTACGGTGCTTTTTCTTAAATAAATTCAATATAGCATTATCCTGTTTTGTTGTCGCTCGTACTTTACTGCGATCTGTTGTTGATTTGTAGCGGCTGATGACAGGTATAAGACATTTTCGATCGTTTGGCGTAAACACAAAAAACACTGTTTCAGTCTTTTTAAATATAGAACATCCATAATCGCACTTAATCTACTTTCACTCGTTTGAAAATATTTTGAAAACTCTTAACATATATTAAACACAAATGTTTCTCACCCCTCTGTACCACCAAATATTTTATTGGCCTTATCATTTGCAGATAATAGACGGTTTTTTCTTATCATACAGACTATACCTATATAATATATACTATACATATGTAATAGAAATTGACGGATAATCGTCAGGTAGGACAAATCTATAATTAATTCTGAGTTAATACAGAAATTACCTGTCAGTTGTTAAGACACACGTGACCATCAATGATGACAATGTGCGACAAAAAATATTTCGAACTTTTTGAAATTTTCTTTGAAAAAACCATGTTTTTTACTGTCAAATTAAATTTTTCAACTCTATATTGGTGTAATTAATCGTTTTATGCCAATATTTTGCCTAATTAAATATTTCTTTTATTTCTCTTTCTTTAAACTGCTCTTTTACGTTTAAATACATATGGCAAAGTTAGCCCAGAATAATGTCTGTAATTTAAAAATTTAAAAATAATTATTTGTTAAAATGATGAAGTTTGTCAGTTTAACGTTCATTATTTTTGCTTCCTCATGGTTTTAATATCTCAAGTAATTTGTAATTTACAATTTGAACGAAGACGCTGATATGTATATGGTATTTGGGTTTTGCAATGAAGATGCACACTTGGCAAAAACGAATATGCAATAAGTTATTCACACCGGCAGCACCCATCTGCCAATACATTTCGAAGACTCCGTGTAACAGATACATTTGTTCTCAGTCATCGTGATGTAGATAGATCAAAACATCGTCGTACGATTCAAGTAGAAGTAGAAATTTTGGATATTGTTCATTAGAATCCTACTTGCACCACTAGACAAACAGCCCAAGAAATAAACATTTAAGTAACACAACAGCTCTTTCAGTGTTTACGGACAGCCTTTTAAAACCATTTCATGTTACAAAAGCATAATCATTATAAGTGACGAATGCATGTTCACTAGAGATGGTATATTTAATGGAGACTGTGGTTGATTAACATAATTACTTAAAGTTGATATATAACCCCTTTCCACAATAATTTTCGTATTTAGATAACTAAGTTATCATTATTAGCAGTTTAAACAGTATCGATGGTACAGATAGTGTACGGAATTTGTTTCGTACGGGTTTTCGCCGTAGTTTCTAGGTGCGACAGTTTAATTCCTTGCTGATGATGACAACTTAGCTGTCGAAATACGTGTACAGAATACGAAAATGAATGTGGAAAGGGTTTATATTAGGTGCGCAACTAAGTTCTCGCTGTTTTTCAAGAGATGGCTCCAGTAGTAAGTGCTGGTCGATTGTGACATAAACAATACGTCATGAACCAAGCCTAGACATATGGTAAACAAACCGCTTTGACACATTAGTGATTTTGTTTTTGCGTCATATACTTTTGGTTGTGTGAAAATGTCTGATTTTGGGCCAAATAATGGTTACTTGCGGGAAGTGTTGCTTTTCTTCTTTCATTCGAAGAAAACGGCGGCTGAAGCGCATCGAGAACTCCAAAAAGTTTACGGAGATGCTGCTCTAAGTGAAACAACGTGCCGTGATTGGTTCCGTCGCTTCAAAAACGGTGATTTCGATGTTGACGACCGTTCGTGTGAAGGAAGAACAAAAACCTTCGAAGACGCTGAATTGGAGGCATTGCTCGATGAGGATGCCAAATGCGAAAAGAGCTTGCTTCAGCATTAGGAGTTACCCGTCAAGCCATTTCCCAGCGATTGCATGCGTTGGGAATGATTCAAAAACAAGTAACTTGGGTTCCTTATGATTTGAAACCAAGAGACGTTGAGCGTCGTTTTTTAGCCTGTGAACAACTGCTCCAGCGGCAAAAAAGGAAGGGTTTTCTTCATCGCATCGTTACGGATGATGAAAAATGGATTCATTACAGCAACCCAAAGAAAACAAAATCATGGGGACTGCCCGGTCATGCTTCTACATCGTCGGTTCGGCCGAATATTCACGCTGCGAAGGTTTTGCTGTGTATTTGGTGGGACCAGGGCGGTCTTATTTATTATGAGCTATTGAAATCGAACGAAACCATCACTGGGGAACGGTGTCGAACTCAATTGATGCGATTGAGCTTAGCACTGCGCGAAAAGCGGCCACAATACGAGCAAAGACACGAAAAAGTGATTCTACAGCATGACAACGCTCGGCCTCACGTTGCCAAACCCCTTAAAACCTACTTAGAAACGCTCAAATGGGAGGTCCTACCCCACCCGCCATATTCCCCAGATATTGCGCCGTCCGATATTACTTCTTCCGTTCGATGGCACATGGTCTGGCTAATCAGCAGTTCCGCTCATATGAAGACATCTCAAAATGGCCTGATTCGTGGATAGCCTCAAAAGACGAACACTTCTACCGTTACGGTATTCGAGCTCTGCCAGAAAGATGGGAAAAAGTTGTCGCTAGCGATGGGAAATGTTTTGATTTTTTTTTTCACAATAAAGTTGCGTTTTTATCAAAAAAACAGCGAGAACTTAGTTGCACACCTAATATATCAACCTAAAGTGATTAACAGATAGTATCTTCAACAATCACAATTTCTATTTTTGGGCAGATAAAAAACCCAGAGCTACTTGAGAATTTGGATACAAAAGAAGTTTTTAGCAATTCGTACGGATTAACTAACGCCAATGCAACATTTTTGTATTAGGACTGTCAACCATAGAATTGTAAATACGCAGAAATCAAATAGCATACAGACACCTGGTTTGTTATTACAATTTATTATTATTATTAAAAGTTAATGTATTACATATGTATTGAAATGTAACACCAATCACGATCCGAACTGGTCGCAATAATGTGTTGTGAGATTAAGAATGTTGCTCATAAATATTTATTATAAAGTACATTAATCGTCAGTCGGTAATCTACGAGTGATATTTGGCGTGACTTTTAAATTAGAAACTTTTTACGTTTTATTTTTCTACAAAGAAATGAATCGTAGGAAACTGCTTGTTGCTGCATATTGAGACATGTTCATACGTGCATAGTAGCTGCCACACAATGTCGATGGGCTCTGTTATTCATCAGCAGTAAAAGTGTAAAGTGCTTCCGACAGCATCGTGGTCACGAAAGGAGATAAGGGCAGTTTTGCGTTATAAATTCGTGCGTGGTTTAAACATAGACCAGTGCTTCGAAGAAATGACTCTTGCACTAGGTGATGTTGGTCCACATCGCACAACGATATTCAGATAGTATAGAGAATTTCAAAGGGGAAATTTAACTGTGGAGGATGCTGAGAGGCTGGAAAGGCCACGAACGTCAGTTACGGAGGAAAACTTACTACTGTGAGGAAAATGCTTGGCGAGGACAGACGAGTGACCTACCAACAGATAGAGAGTACTAAATGCACCAACAATTCGTCCGATTCTGCATGATCATTTGCACGTGAAGAAACTTTGTTTCTCTGGGTGCCGCATCGACTGACTGGAGAGCAGATGACACGACGTGTGACTTGGTGCCGGGAGATGCTAAAAAAGTTTAATAAGGGCCAATCTCTGTATTTGAACAACATCGTGACAGGTGGCGGGACTTGGCTGTACTATTACGATGTGCCGACCAAAGCTCAAAACGAAGTTTGGGTCTTTGATGATGAGAATACAGCCGTAGTTGTCAGAAAATCCCGATCTGTAAAGAAGAAAATGATAGCTGTATTTTTCAAATCGAATGGAATTGTGGAACGCGTCGATTTGGACACACAGGAGACAGTTACAGCTAAGTTGTATACTGAACAGTGCCTGCCTAAAGTCATTGGATCTATAAAGAACCTGCGGCCAAAGTCAAGAATGGACACCTGGTTCTTCCATCACGATAATGCTCAAGCTCACCGTGCCAAAGCCTGCACCGAATATTTGACCACAAGATTGAAACTTCTCGAGCACCCTCTCTACAGTCCACACCTTACTCCCTGCGACTTTATACTGTTCCCGCGTGTGAAAATGAAGCTAAAAGGGAGGCGGTTTTCCAGTGATGAGGACCTTCTGCGAGCTTGGGACAACAAGTGTGCTTTACTCCCTAGGGAAACTTGGCAGAACTGGTTTAAAAATTGGTTTCGGAGGATGGAGAGGTGTATTGAGTGTAGAAAAAATAAAATAAACACAGCTGTATTGCAAAACTTTCCTAGTACCCTTTGTATATAATCGCTTTTCAACTATATGTGGCATTCCTTTTTTTCTATACTTCAAAGAAAAGGACCTTTGAAACGGTGAAAAAGCCTCTGTTTCAATGCAAATTGAAACATAAAGTGACATTCGACACTTAATTCGACTAGGTTAACGATTACAATTGCAGACTAATAAGCTGATGCATTATCATGGTGAAACAACATTTTTTTTCTTCGCCAAATGTGGTCTTTTTTCTTTAATTTAACATTAAAATGTTCTAGTAAATTAGTATAATACGGTCCCTCTTATCTTTTGTAACTAATATGTATATATACCAAAAACACGGTAGCTATAATATTTCCAACAAATGGAACCATTTTACCTTCTCTAATGCGCGTTCATCAACGAAAGTCAATTATTTTGACTGTTGTTTTATTTCTCATATAAAGTGATAAACTCATGTTTCGTTCAGTTCTAAATGCCACAAAAACTTACTTGGACTGTGAATTTGATTTTTGGTCGTCCGGTAGTAAATGCAACATCCAACCTGCCGATAACCTTTTCATCCACAAATGTTCAGTGAATTGTAATTCGAGAGTACTTAAACTATGCTATGCGAAGTGGCAGAATCTTTGTATATTTTTTCTCCGATCACTAATGTTTTGTCATACAAAAAGTAATGTTTTATCAACACACGAAACTCTTTTTTTTTTCCATATGCACAATAAACTACAAACGACAGTTATCAAATATCAAAAACGCATTAACAGTGATGATCTTGGCGTATTTGAATACCAACGAAAGCATTTATTTTGATTATATTAGATAGTTTAATATTTTCTCTAGTAAGCTTACGCTACTATTAAAAACACGATATACAAAATGTTGTTCTAAAGACGAAACACGGTTTTAACGCATACACTTTACAGATACACAAAGAAATTGCAGAAAACGACTAATAAATAACAAATGAAAAAATTTTGCGGAAGTTTAGAAAACTAATACTAAAAAAAGGTATATGAAAAACTCTATTTGGCAGGTTATTTTATAGTATATGAATATACCATATATTTAATTGAGTAATATATTGACCATTTTGGTCCATAACGTTTTGCAATCTTTCTAGCAGTACCATGATTTCTTATAAAACTTCTGATTTTTACTTGCAAAAAATTGAATCAAACGATTTTGACGTCCAGATAAGAATTAAATAATTTTCCATCTAAAGAATAAGAAATAAGTGGTAATCAGAGAATGCCATACCTGGCGAATATGATGCTTCTGACGTAATCATCAAACTTGTATGTTCCCTGGAGTTATCATGAAAAGCTACATTTTTTCTGTTGGTTATTTTTAGCCGCTTCTGTTTCATGGAATCGCTCAATTTGTGTCAATTAGTCAATTAGTGTCAGAACACTTTCGAATTAATTGTGGAATTGTCTGGTAGAGATTTACACAAACAATTCCCTAGAAATTCTACAAAATAGAGAGCATCACATTTTTTGATGAATATCGGCTTTCAAAAGTGTTTTGAGTCGGCTGATCTTTTCTGCTCAAAGATCGTCTGGGTTCAACATTGTTGTAAACGATACATTTTTCATCTCTATAATGCTCTTCAGAAATAGATACTTTTCTTCATGTTTTAGTAGCAAACCAGAGACGTCAATGCAGCCAAACAAATCTCTTTCTTTGTGGAACCCAAACATTCAATTTTGCTATGAAGCCAAGTCGTTTCACATGGTCATAAATGGTCGACGTCGGCGAATTTAATCTCATAGCAACTGCAGGTATTGTTATTCAGCGATTTAACTAAATCATTGCCTTTATTTTGTCCTCATCAGCTACAACTGTTCTTCCTTGGCATGGAAATTATCAAAACGAAATTTTGCAAAACAGTTTTCGTATCGACGCTCTGTTAAGACATCTATTCCGTACACTTCACACAACTCTTTTCTTGTGGCGATGTTCCAACTTTTTTAAATTATCCAAACATTAAGCTTTGTCGAACTCTATAAAATAGGCCTTTGTTTAAGCAATAACCTTTTTATTTGACGTGAATCGCTTTTCCCCAAGCCATTTTTTTCAAGTTTGAGAAAAAAGAAGAAACTTTTTTATCAATAAACCTTGACATACATATAAGCTGTCATAATATAGAATAACACTAGGTTTTAGAATTAAGTTAGCTAATTAAAAATACATCTATACGGTATTCAGGATAAGAATCGGTGCACGTCATCAATAGAGCTTTCAGAATGACAAATATTTCTTTCTTAAAGTACCTAACTTCAAATGGAAATTACTAATCTTTTTGCTGCAGCATTAAAAATCCGGTAGCGTCCATATACTAGCTTATTTAATGCCATCTTAGTTTTTGACAATTAGTTCATAATTAACATATACCATGTGTACCGGAAAGTCATTACCGGTTTTTGTAACAGATGTCGCTAGGGTTAAGTATGCAATATTATGATTTGACACATATGTCATTTTATTGTACTGACATAAAGCTTCAAAGCCATACATGTTATATTTTGCGAAAGTAACACTGTCCTAGATTTATACCTCTTTGAAAATATCGAGTTTGGCCCTGAATAAGTGCATTTGCATTTGCGACACGCATTACTTTTCTTATTTACTCAAAAGAAAAAAGCCGCTGAAACTCATCGTTTGCTGGTAGAAACTTACAGTGAACATGCTCCAACCATAAAAACATGTAAGGCGTGGTTTCGACAATTCAAAAGTGGTAATTTCGCTGTGCAAAGCAAAGAACGTTCTGGTAGACCGAAACTGTTTGAAGATGCGCAACTGCAAGAGTTATTGGAAGAAGATCCAACCGAAACTCAAAAACAATTGGCGGAAGCGTTAAATGTGGCCCAAGAAACGATTAGCGACCGATTACGAGCAATGGGAAATATCAAAAAGATAGGAAAAAGGTGCCACATCAATCGAATGACAGGCAAATGGAAAATCGAAAAATCGTCTGTGAAATGCTACTTCAAAAGTATGATCGGAAGTCATTTCTGCGTCGAATAGTGTCGGGTGATGAAAAATGGATTTATTTCGAAAACCATAAGTGCAAAAAATAATGGTTATTACCTGGCGAGGCCGGCCCATCGACTTCAAGGTTAAATCGTTTTGATCGCAAGACAACGCTCTGTTTGGTGGGACGAGAGTGGCGTGGTGTACTATGAACTGTTGCAACCTAGTGAAACAGTTAATACTGATCGCTACCAACAACAAATTATCAATTTGAACCATGCAATGATAGAAGAACGTCCAGTATGGGCCCAAAGACACGGTAAAGTGATTTTACAGCACGATAACGCGCCGTCTCATACAGCAAAACCGGTCAAAAAAGCGTTGAAAGCACTTGGATAGGACATAATATCGCACTCTCCAGATCTTGGCCCATCCGACTATCACCTTTTCGCATTAAAGGAACACGCGCTTGCAGAGCAGCACTTCGCCTATTTCGAAAAAGTTTTTTTGGTATGGCATCCATAAATTGCCTGAAAGATAGACAAGATGTGTAGAATCAAATGGCCAATACTTTGATTAAATAAATTTTTCCATTTTATTGAAAATTATATAGTTTTTTTACGAAAAAACCGGTAATGACTTTCCGGACCACCTGGTATATTAGAAGTATGTATTTGACAACCTAGTACAAACATCGTTGAAAACGTGCATCGATTCTTATCGTGAATAACCTATTAGCAAACCAAATTACTTTCCGATCAAACAAGTAGATGAATTTCTTCCACTATTATGTTAAGGAATATAGGTAAATCAACTAAAACAAAGGTTATTTGAGAAATTGAGCACTTGAGCACATTATTAGAAAAATACGAAGTTTGAGTGGCTTTAAATTAATTGTTATACCACTATATATAATCACGAAAGTTACTTTAAATCAACTCGGTCTAGAATTGGAAAGAAAATTATCTGAAAAATCTGAAACTTTTTATAAAAAAATGCATGTTTCAGTGTAATTTAAATATCAGTATTATAAATTGGCAAGACACGGTACAAATTGGTATAATTAGACACTTCACACTCGATTTTATTATTAATAAGTAATGAACAAACTTCCGAGACAGTAGCGTATAGCTACGCCAGGAAGGCTAGGCTTTAATTATAATTCCTATAATTTTTATACACAGTAAAACGATTTAAAAATTTATTCACAGTCGTCGCAGCTAACAATCCACCTTTATGAGGCATCATCGCGTCACTGACATGCAACAATACTATGCAATGGTTGCACGCGTTCGGTTCCTGTCGCTGATTACCCGGAGTATTGTTCAACCAACAAGTAATAGTTCAATAAAAAGAGTGAATGAATTCATCAAAGAAATCTGTAATTTCCTAATTTCTTTTTTTCTAGTACCTATAAGTAATTTTACAGTCAATGTTTAAGAGGTATCAAACTGACATATACGCTAACCATATTTCTTTGAAAAAAAATTCGTTCATTCATTATTTGTGATAGAGGAAATGAAAATTGAGGTTTCATTTATGACTTCTACAATATAATGTATGTAGTATATAAATATATTTGATTTTTGAATATACTCGTGTTTTATTATATCATTTTCATGTTCTATTTTTTATTTAATTCAATCAATTTACATATACGTATCGCCCGCATTTGAGAAAATAGACAAACCAATCAATATTGTAAAAATACTTTCTTTTTGCCAGTTAATTATTACTATTTCAGTGTTTTACTTGATGAATACAATTAAAAGTGATAAAAAATGCAAATTTTATTTATTGAACCTATATTGTATAAGTACATATAATACAATTATTTCTTTTTAACATAATCTACTAGGTGCAGGACTAAAATTTTTTTATCAATCAAATATTTGTCAACAAAGCAATGATCAAGACACGTTTCATCGTAATGCCAACGACCCTTCAGTCGATCTGACTTTATCGACAGTTGTAATAACCCGACCGGATATTCGATCGAAATAACATACAAAAACCAGTGAACAGCACTGTACTGTCATCTCACGGAGCAACCAGAGAAGTGACCGACCGAAAGATCTATGATATGGCGTTTAAATCTTCTAAATGCCCCGTTTTGATTGATTTCAGTTATTGTCAGTTTATCAATCGCCATTGGCAAAACGTCTTTGTTTGCACGTATATCAATAGCAATGCTATCTAACCGGTATTTAGAAGATTTAAACGCCATTGTCACAGTAATTTATACTTGTAATGACGATTATAAAAAAATTCAAAAGCAAAACTAACATCTGTTACAATATATATATATATATATATATATATATATATATATATATATATATATATATATAAATAAGAGAGCATAAAATACATAAGAAAAAATCTTAATTTTCCTACATCTTTTGGTTGGCCAATTCTCTGGTTGCTCCGTGAAATGCAGTACAGTGCTGTTCACTATTTTTTGTAAAAATTATTATATATTCAAACATCTATCTATATATATATATATATATATATATATATATATTATTTTGTATTATTCATTTTATTTAACTGGATTTCCTAACCATTGATGCATAAACGCTATAACATTGTTCGTATTTGTATCTGGATACATTTTTGCAGCCATATTTAATTTAGACCAAGCATCTTTATTGACTTCATATGATGATTTTGAAAAGGTAATTACTTGATTGCCTAATGGATAGCCGGTCACTAAACAAGGATTTTCTCCATGCTGAAGACACGACTCATAAAGTTGGCGGTTGTCTAGGGGAAGAGACTGAAATATAGAAAGAGAATATATAATATATACATACATTTTTGCACCAAATAATATGATATCTATATCGTTCTACAATATATTTATTTCGTGAATACCTAAAAAAAGCATTTAAAACTACTAATTTTAGAACTGCACCTGTCCAGGACACTATCCATTCCAATAAATGTCAGTATCACCGGCTTTTACATTAGTATTACTGCTGTGCTCACACACCCACGTACATGATCGCTTGAACCTGTCATGTTTAGACAATTTATTGGGATAACCGTAATATAATAATAATAATAATAATTTATTGATGTTACATATACATACACACGTCATTGCATAATCATATATAAATAAAAACACAAAAAAGAAAACCTTTGTAGCTCACAATTAATGCGCCACCAAACACGTTAAAACCCGCAAGATCTATACAAAATAAAACACCAGAGTAACGATTAAAACATAAAAACACAAAAATGGCAATGTCAAAATTTATACTTCAAAAAGTCATTTACTGAATAGAAAACGTTCACCATCAGCACCTTTTTTATTAATCTCTTGAGACTAATCCATGGTAGGCTCCTAAACCCATAAGGCAAAGCATTGTATATCTTCACGGCCATGTATGATGATACGGTATGACCAAACTACTCTGGTTTCGTGTTTCATATTCGTGAAAATCACAATTTTTGCAGAACTTATCTGGCGACTTATGAACAAACTCCAGGCAAGGAAGTATATACAAGGATGGGAGGGTCAGTATTTTGTGTTTTCTGAATAGGTTTACACAACTTGTGGTATTAGATACACCACTAAGGGCTCTGATTGCACTCTTTTGCATCCTGAAAACCGTCTCAGCGGCGCCAGACACGCCCCACATCAATAGGCCATACAAGACCCTGCCCTGAAAATTTGCATAGTACACAGTCCTAGCCGCCTCGGGTGTAGCCACTAGTTTCACTCTTCGTATAGAGTATATTGCTGATGCCAGATATGCGACACAAGTTATCAATGTGGCACTCCCAAGTCAGGTTGCTCGCAATCAGCAGGCCCAGAAACTTAATATTCGCTTTGGGCTCCCCCGCCACTTCCCTTGTTGTTATTGCCAGCTGTTGGGTTTTGTCCTGATTTAATTTCATAAGGTTGCTACTAAACCACTCGCTTGCTTCCCCAAATGCAGTCTCCTGTGGAACCCCCCGATCAATTGGGGCTGCATCCGAGAGCCGATCATTCCAGTATACCTTCTGTCTTCTGTTTGCCAAATACGAACCGATCAGCTCATCAAAAGCCTTACTCAGGTCGCAACATCCCATAATTACCGCATCTTTAGCATTGAGAGCATCCGCTATATATTCCAGGACCTCCGTAATCGCGGTAGTCGTGGACTTGCCCCTCAGATAGCCATGCTGACTCACATTTATGAGTCTGTGTGTCTCAAAGAACTGGATTAATCTCTTTTTGACAATGGTTTCCAAGATTTTAGACATCACGGGTAGAATGGAGATTGGTCTAAAAATCGCTTTGTCAGTCGATCCTCCCTTGTGTATCGGAAGCACTTTTGCTATTTTCAGAGGGTCTGAGAATACCCCCCGGGCCAAACACTCATTGAAAATGTGTGTTACTGGGGCAGCTATATAATCAATACTCTTTTTTAGTATGCTTACGTTCATTCCATATATATCAGTAGTCCGCTGACTCCCGAAGCCAAAAACAACTTCTATTACTTCCTCCTCTGTCGTAGGGTGGAGGAAGATAGTTTTCTCTACAATTCCTATGCCCCGCCTCATCAAATCGTGCGGACTCCGGTTGGTACTCTGTATTAATTTGATTGCTTCTCTCCCTACCCCAACAAAATAATGGTTGAAATCATCAGCAGTCACCTCATGCAGAATATCCTGATTGCGTTTATTTCCTGCTACTTCGCCCCTAACCACTTCCCATGTGGCCTTGATTTTGTTCTCGGCTCCAAGTATGTAATCAGGGTTCCATTCCTTCTTACTCTGGGTCACCCGATCTTTGTATTCCTTTTTTAATTTTCTATATAATTGTTTGTACTCTCCATCACCTGTCACCCTACATGCTATTTCGACCCCATCCATAAGATTTCTGACGGCTCTTACATCCTCCGTATACCACGACATATGGCTACGTCCATGGCCTATCTTTTTCACTATTTCCGGAAAAACTCCATCAAACTCATCCAGATAAAGATCCAAAAAACATTTAAAACGTTCTTGTATCTCATCAATTGATTGAAGTGCAATCCAATCCATATTTGTAAGATTGTTAATGAACATAAGAACATCATTTATATGTCTTATTCTTCGATAAATTTGTTTCATTGGCCCCGTACAATATTTACTTGACAGAAGTAATCTCTGACCCAAATGATCAGATAGATGAGGGTTTGACGTTTCACAAAAATCAACAGTAATTTTCTCCGGTACGAATATATTGTCTATACATGTTTTCGAATGATCAGTGATTCTAGAAGGCTCGCTGAATATTTTCCGCAGACCATAGGAAGAAAGCAAATTGGTTACATCCACTGAATCCTTAGTTCCTTCAAGAAAATTTACATTAAAGTCACCCGCTATCACTATGTTGGCATCAGGATAATATTCAGATATTTCGTATATCGCATCATTTATATTTCCTAAGAAATATTCCAAACTGCCCGACGGAGATCGATATACACAAATTACCACCACGTTCTCATTTACCAAATAAAGGCTTGCCATCTCTATGTCCAACTCAACAAAAAAACAATCTATTTTGTCTATTTTGTGAAAAATTATATTTTCTCGCGTCAATATTAGAACACCACCGTGGGTTTTTTCTTTTCTGCAGTAAGCCGAAGCTACATTGTAACCATTTAACTTTAAGTTGCTTACCGATGAGTCGGTGAGCCAATGTTTTGTTATACACATTATATCCGGTTTGTGTTCAAATAGATAGATGTTTAACTCATCAATTTTATTTGATATGGATTGTATGTTTATGTTATATATCGTTAAGTTTTTAATGCGGGACAGTGTCTTGTCGATCGGGCAATTTGTCGAAGGTAGCTGTCTCTCGAAAAAACCTAAATTTCTTTACCAAAATATTAACTGGCCAATTTGTCGGATTATACAGTTCACCCTTCAATATCATATCCGCTCCTATTTTGAACGGTTCATTTCTCCCTTTCGTATTTAATTTAGATACGGTGAAATTTTTATTAGAGAATTTATTCTCTAGATACATATTAACGCTTTCTTCCGTTGTGTTTTGCTTACATTTCCCCACATATAACCAAAGTCTTTGTTCGCTGGCGGAGAGTTCACGTACCTGATTTGTCGGTACCGTAAATTTTTTCTTCGTCCCTGGATCCTTTTCTTTCAACTCTCATGTTTTTCCGATGTCGCTTTTTTCGCTCCTCCTCGGCACTATCAATACGGACAACAGTATCTGTCGATGAATTTAGATCTAAATCGCACACCGAACTTTCCTTATTTAAAATAGTTTCTGCATCCTCTCGGTTTTCTATTAAATTCTTCTTGTTAATAATATTCAATTGATCGTTAAGACGCTTAAGCGCATCTTTTAATCCTTCAATTTCTTTTTTAAGATCTTTTGTATGTTCTATTAATAGTTCAGTGAACATAGATTTAAATTGCGCTACACTAAGTGTTATTTGATTTTGTTGCTCCTGTTTAACCTTTTCTCTCGTATAGAAACCATAACGAGAATATTTTGATTTATATTTAACTAACTAGATAGACACCGTGGAGCACACGTATTGCACCGCACAACCGCACGAGTGAGAATGAAAAAAAAATAGTAAGTATACTTAAGTATACTTATATTTTGTAGTACATCTTAGGTTTACCTGTTCAACATTTTGGTCCATACTAGCTGCTAACACCCATTCCCTAACACTGTCATGTTCTTGGTCCTCATTTTGCAAATGTAATTGGTCAGGTAGAGGTATGTTGGACGGAAAATCTGTATGACCAAAATCAGAATGATCGACAAGTTGACTTTCACCATCTTCTATTGCTTCGCAAATATCCAAATAATGATTAAGAAATACAAATGCCTCAGAAGTTCTACCTTCTTCTCGCAAATCAATCCCTATATGTATGTAAAATGAAATAAATTTTAATACAAAATTCGATATCATGCAAATTTTATGATATAGTAAATACCAGGTGTACTGAAAAGTCATAACCGGTTTTTTTTTAACTTTTTCCTAGGCTTAAGTATGCAATGTTATGATTTGACACATGTCATTTTATTCTACTGACATCAAGTTTCAAAGCCATATATGTTATATTTTGTGAAAGTAACACTGTCATAGATTTATACCTCTTTGAAAATGTCGAGTTTCGTGCCTGAACAAGCTCATTTGCGGCACGCAACACTTTTCTTATTTAATCAAAAGAAAAAAGCCCCTGAAAGTCATAGTTTGCTGAGAAAAACTTACAGTGAGTATGCCCCAACAATAAAAACATGCAAGCCGTGGTTTCGACAAATCAAAAGTGGTGATTTCGATGTTCAAGACAAACAACGTTCTAGTAGATCGAAAAAGTTTGGATGTACGAAACTGCAGGAGTTATTGGATAAAGACTCAGTCCAAACTCAAAAACAATTAGCAGAAGCGTTAAATGTGGCCCAAGAAACGATTAGCGACCGATTACGAGCAATGGGAAAGATCCAAAAGATGGAAAAATGGGTGCCACATCAATTGAATGACAGGCAAATGGAAAATTGAAAAATCGTCTGTGAAATGCTGCTTCAAAGGTATGATCAGAGGTCATTTCTGCATCGAATAGTGTTGGGTGATGAAAAATAATTTTATTTCGAAAACTCTAAGCGCAAAAAATCATGATAATCACCTGGCGAAGCCGGCCCATCGACTCCAAGACCAAATCGTTTTGGTCGCTGGACAATGCCTGTGTTTGGCGGGACTAGAGTAGCGTGGTGTATTACGAACTGTTGAAACCTGGTGAAACAGTTAATATTGATCGCAACTGACAACAAATTATCAATCTGAACCATGCATTGATAGAAAAACATCTAGAATATGTCCGAAAACATGGTAAAGTGATTTTACGCCGTACTTTCCAGTCCTTGCCCCGTTCGACTATTACCTTTTCGCATCAGTGGTATACGCGCTTGCAGAGCAGTACTTCATCAATTTTGAAGAAGTTAGAAAATAGCTCGATGAATGGTTTTGCTCAAAGGACAGTTTTTTTGGAATGACATCCATAAATTGCCTGAAAGATGTGCAAGATGTGTAGAATCAAATGGCCAATACTTTGAATAAATAAATTTTTTCCATTTTCTTGGAATTTCTTGAAAATTATGTAGTTTTTTTACGAAAAAACCGGTAATGACTTTCTGGTACACCGAGTGTCGTAAAACAGATATCACTGCGCAAGCCCAGTTTAAAGTTCGAGGAGGGCCTTAAGGGGCGACTGCGATGAGTGTATTATGAGAGATGCTTTTTACTGTTATGTTTCTAATTTATCTTTTATGACATTTTCTATATAAATAATAGTAAATTTAGAACTTGAGAATTTTCGTGGTGGTTGGCAGTACACGATATTTGTCGTTCAAAAAAAAAATTTTAATTTGTCAGTTTTCTATTGAATATTTTGTACTTATTATCTATTACATATTAATGTAAAATTAACGACATTTTTCGCGTATTCCATTAGAGAAATTACTGCAAACACCGTAAATAATTTACTTCCCATTAAATCTCGTATCAGTTATAACAAGAAATTTTTGAAGTTGCGGTGCAAAGGAAAAAGAAAAAACAGGTTGTGTCAAAAAATATTTTACATGCATATTTTCAATATCAATTTTTTAAACATGAACAATTTGTTTCATAGACTATTCTTATACCATTTGTGATTATTTAATATTTAGTTACTACATTTGCATTTGATAGCTCAATTTAACATTTTATGACGTTTGGATTCGATATAAAATTTCGATTGACTTCTCTTGAAAAACTAAATTGCGCTAAATTAAAACGGTACGTTTATAGATTATAAACACATCGTTTTCTATGCTTTAGTTGCGTTGTAATAGCAGAGCAAATTAGAAAAATATTTTTAATTTATATTTGGTACTTTTAGTTTATTCTGCAAATTAAAACTTATTTTTTAAGGAACTACAATTACCTGCTTCATAAAATGCCTTATCTGCCGGTAAAATATCCGTGTATCGAAGAAGAGCAATAGAAATTTTAACACCAATATTCTTCAATGATGGTACTTGTCGACATAAAGCTCTTACAGAATAATAATGTGCGATTAAAAAGAGAGTTTTAAAATGAACTTTATGTTGTAATTCAATATTTGGTGCCACATCTATTCCTTCATTCTGAAATTATAAACTGTAAGTCAAATACATTTGCTTTAACTAACAAGGGGTTTTTATATATGTTTAATTTTAATAACAAAGAATATTATCGTTACACAATATGTGTATCTTTAAAATGAGAGCACAATGAAGAGCAAAATCTTAACGATTATATCAAGAATATTATTTAATACTGTTACAGTTTTGGAGTTACCTCTATTAATCGAGAAGTAATTCATCTAAGAAAAATTGCAAATACTCTTAGAATTGTATTGCTATTTCTTTATTACCATATTCGTAAATATAAGTTTATAATATTTTTAGAATTACTGTACCTCGTTATTTTATTTTTTGTTGTACGGATAAAACATACCCCGAGTTTTTATATCTCTGAGCATAATATGGATATGATTATGTCCAATCCATGTAGGAAATGTAAGCAACCTTTGATAAGTAAACGTTTAAACTTGAAATGCAATTACTTTATTAGTAAAATAGTTCATTTAAAAAGAAGCTGTAAACTTGCAAAATATATAAAAGAAACTATTCACCGCGAACGTTCCTAAACTGTATTTGTGCGATACAAATATGAATGTACAATATATTAACTTATTTTTAGGTTATAAATTATATACTTATTATTAAATTGTAATGACGTCATACAGAAGAACTATTTATTTAATTAAAAAAATTAAGCAAATATTCAAAACGGCTCCTTCACATTCTAAACAATACGCTAGATGATTATGAAAAACTGAAACAGCATATCTTAAAAAATCGTGATTGAATTGGTTGCAGGTTAATAAACTGTGTACTTAGGTTTATTAATTCTTCTACATTGCTTATTTGTATGTTATTATGCATTTTCGATTTAAGATAATTCTAAAGAAAGATATCGTTTGGAAGTCATGTGATCGGGGTTACCAAGGTATTGAACCACATCGCCTTATACAGCGACTTGGAAATATTTCGTTAACATATTAAATTATTGCTTACTTGAATAAGTTAAAATAATTTTTAAAAGGTGGGCTCGATGAAGCTAGAAATTTATATTATTAACATACTAAAATTTAAGGTGAGTTTTAATAAGTGTAATTATAAATATTTCTACAAAATAATTCGTAATTAACTACAAGTGGATACTATATATTGATGTAAAAAGAAGACCCCGTTTTTTAATCTTTACACAAGTATTACATAAAACTTTACTTCACGTATAAACATGCATTAGTATAATACTAATACTTTATTTATTCAATTACTGGAAACGATCTTTCAAACCCCATGAAATAGAAGAAACAGAAAAATTCAAAATTAACTGATTCAATAATTATTTTACCTTCAGGAAATTCGAACGGTTTCACCATAGATGAAGATTCTGGCGATGATAATAACATAATTATCGATAAGCTGCTAGGCGAACTATTACATCACCAATGAATAAATTAATAATTTTTATACTTAATTATATTCTAGGTAGTCAACTTACAGCTGAAGCGAAAATATCAGGTTGTTACAAATGTAATGTCCGTTTAAACTGAATCGCACCTGTGTGAAGACGTGTATGTTTTTGGTGAAAATTATTATTGTATTTGTAGAAAAGGGTATTTATTTTCAAGTGTGTACCTGTTCCATTTCTTGGAAAGATTAATACACCTGTCCGTGTCTCGCCTATGGAAATGCTGTCGGCAAGAGATATTCGGGCAATTTACCTCTTTCAATTTAAAAAGAGATTAAATGCAGCTGCAGCAACGCGAGAAATTAATCAGACGTTCGTGAAACCACGTGTAATGAACGCACATTACGGCGATGGTTTAAAAAATTCAATTTGGAAAATGAGCCTCGCGGATATGCGCGTAGCACCGTTAATGACGACGAGCTGCGTGTAGAAGTTCAAAGTAATCCGTCACTTCACCCGCGAAAGATTATGGTGACTGTATGGTGGACCAGTGAGGGTATTATTCACTATTCATTTTTGCAAAATAAGCATTATTGTGCCGAACTGGAAACTATGCATGGAAAATTGAGCCGCTTGCAGCCCTCACTAAATAGACATGGACCCATATAATGCAAGACCTCATGTTGCACGACAGACAATCCAAAAACTTTCGGAATTTGGTTAAAATTCTCCCTCAACCTTATTCACCTGACCTTTCGCCAACTGATTTTCATTTTTTCCGATTTAGACAATCACTTAAAAAATAGGGACTACACAAGTGTTTGAGCAATATGTGAGCCGTCAAAACCTAGATTTCTTTTCAAAGGGAATTTTTCACTTCCAGGCCGTTGGCAACAAACTATTGATGTAAATGGAGACCATTTTGCAGAATAAATATTTATATTTTTTTAAATTTAGACTTTTTTTATTCCTTACAAAATCGGACATTTCATATGTAACAACCTGATAATAATTGATGAAATGTCAGAGCACAAAGAATTTGAAAATAACAGCAGCTTCGACCGTGAAAATCTGGGTGCTCATTCTTGAAAAATACTGAAGATAATTCTTCTAAAAAGTCTTCCCTAGCTAAGAAGGAAAATTTCTCTTTGGGAAAGTATAAAGCCTGTGTTCCGGAAAGGGTAAAAATTTTACGGATCTATGAACTCATTGTTATCATTTGAACTATTATTTTTATGATGTAATTAATAGGATTACACGTGTATTTATGCTATACAACATAATCCTAATGGCGCCATGTGCAGCAATGAAATGAGATGCTTCATTGGAGTTTTGCTGTAGAAATAAAGTTGTACATTCAGCGATTTCAAGGGATAGATTTAATCAATTATTCGAGTATCATAAAGTTTTTGATTTAGGGGCTTCGGTTTTGTTGCAGTTCGTTAATGCTCCAGAGACATACATTTTTTTATGTTTATTTCACGTCCTTTACGCTATTGGAAGAACTAACAGCTAAAGGAATAAAAGCTACAGAAAAATCAAAAACTTGCAAAACCAAAGCTAGGGGAAGTTAGAATACGCTTTTACTGGTACACACACACAGCGAATCTAGGTATGATCACTTTGTAACCTGTCAAAGACATTGAAATGTCTTTGATGTAATGTTGCATTGCTTCCCATAATTTACTACCGTCTGTTTAAATATACGCTTCTTATTCTAAGAACGTAATAAGTAATCAACACAAAATATTAAATGCTTTTACGTATGTAATTTTAGTAAATATAAATATGTTGTGCTGGTTTTACAATAATAAAAGTTTAGGAGTATCCGGTTTAAGATAAAAGTTTAGCGGGTCGGGTCGGGTGCGATTGAATCCATTCATTTGAAACCATGTGTTATCAATACTAAAATTTCGTATTTGTGAGACAATGTATAACATTAAAACTTATTCGGATTTACATTTTCATCAATAAAGAACGGACCAATAAGTGCGTTGTTAATTATTTCTGTTCAGACATTGACTCTTTCATTATAATGACTGTGAGTTAAATTTTATATGCTGTCATTAATACGTGTCCAATATCTTTAATTTAATTTTTCAGACAATATATGACAATGAATATAAATAAACAAAATCGCCTTCAGTACTAAATTAGAAATAAAATCGAACTCTCCCAGAGCAGAAGTTTTTCAAAAAAAGATAATTATGTTCAATCTATTTTTATACGTACGAAATTTTGTTCATTTTACCTATTACTAAAAGTATGTGTGTATATATATATATATAATATCAAATAATTAGAAATAAAGTAATAAGAGCATCGCTAGTCAATGTTTTTGTTACTAAAATATCGACAAAGAACTAGTTAATTTACAAATAATTTCAATATCAATTTGATCATGCATTATTTAATTTATGTATACTACATATAATTCATGTAGGATCCGATTTAAATGACTTACAAAAACTTAACCACAGCATCATTCATGTTTGATTACAATCAAGAAATCAAACCGACACTACAAGCACAACTAAATTATAATGTACCTCGTCAATTGAAGTTTAATATTTATTTCCCAGTTAATTTCTTAAAGTAAAACATCTTATGTACTGTTATTATAAATTAGCTTGCTTCCGTTCAAAGTATTTCAAAAATAAACAATAATTGAATAAAATATGTACATTCAAAGTCTGTTGGAACGTACTAGTATAACATATTACTGCAAACAATATTCTTTACTTTTTAAATCTTTGTAAATCGATTATAACAAAAAAAAGAACACGAAATACGTTTTCAGTTTATCAAGAAATATGGTGATAAATAGTATGGCCGAAATTGAAAAATAAATAATAAATTTAAATATTAATTTATGGCTTTCAATTAAAAATTGTTCTTTTGATGCCAATTTCTTAGTATTTCTTCAATAATAACTAAACCAATTGATTAATTTTTAAATTGGATTGTTAGGAGAAAGCACTTATTATCATTATAACATATGTATGTACATATATGAAAAAGACATATTTGATGAGAATTCATTTAAGAGTGTTATAAATTGTTGTTAAGTATAACGGCATACATTTGCTTTATTTGTAATTCTTTATTTAAATATCTCCTTTACTTTCTTATCTGACTAGAAAACTATTTTCTTAATAAAAAGTATTCAAACTTTTCTATTTTAAAATCAAAGATTTTAACTCAAATGTCGTACCTATTTTATTTATAATGTTGTCATACCCATATCATATGTTTTATTTTATCTATAGATGCAATAGTAAACTTACTAATTCATATAATATTTGACGCAGTTGGCCCCACAAGCTGTAACTATCAGGCCCGGAATTGTTTGACATAAAAAATATGTTCAATGCTATCTGATTATACAGATTAAAATTTTGTGGCATTGCTGGAATCCCATGTGTAGTAAATAGATTTAATGCCTCTAATGTGAATTTATCTTTAATCAAATGAGATGCATAAATAGCTAGATACTTATGAAGTACTGGAGCGCTATGCGATTTTGCTTTTTCAATACATCTCATCCACTGCCCTTGTTCCACTAGAAGATCTAATGCACCTATTATATCTAAAAAAAAAAAAATTCTAATTATAGTTTTCACAATTTAGTTGAATACACTACAATCATATAGCATCAATGAACATACATAAATATATTGAAGCATCGTATGTGAATATAAATTCAAATCAACAGAAAAATACATACAGATATGTATAAACATACTAAGAAACTAAAAGAAACGACTAAATGTAGATTCTAGGTATTTGACCACAATGGTTTTTCTCTTGCTGTGATTTTGTGAATTCATAATTATGTACATTAGCATCTTGTACCATTTAAAAATCAGGGACTGTTGTATATATAAACATACTAAGAAACTAAAAGAAACGGCTAAATGTAATTTGGATTCTAGGTATTTGGCCACAATGGTTTCCCTGGCGATGATTTTATGAATTCATAATTATGTACATTAGCATCTTGTACCATTTGAAAAACAGGGACTGCTTTGTTGTATATAAGCTTAGAAATATTTACGTTTACAGAATTTCCTAAAATATGAGTTCGAAAACTAAACTTTTATTAAATATCTAATAAGGGGTTTTCCAATAGGGACTTGACAACTTTTAATTCAAT
Organism: Dermolepida albohirtum; assembly: GCA_031893035.1. Classification (NCBI taxonomy): domain Eukaryota; kingdom Metazoa; phylum Arthropoda; class Insecta; order Coleoptera; family Scarabaeidae; genus Dermolepida; species Dermolepida albohirtum. Next base: position 75,278 of record JAVIWB010006959.1, on the reverse strand, counting down.
TTGTGAACGCACCCTTTCACTAATCATCGAACTGTCACTGTCAATTTATTCAGTAAACTTAACATTTTCATCATGGTGAAGTACACGAACGAACAACGTCTGCAAATTATAAAAATTTACTACAGAAATTCAGAGTCGGTGACCGCTACTTTAAGAGCGTTAACTCTGATTTTCGGTCGTAATTCTCGTCCTAGTAGACAGGCAGTAACAAGTTTAGTGCAAAAATTTAAGTCTACATATTCGTTGTGTGATGTTGCCGTGCCAGTGAGACAACGGGTTGGTCGAAGTGTCGAAAATATCACTGCCGTTGAAACGTCCGTAGCAAATGATCCAAATCAGTCAATTCCACGGCGTTCTCAAGAGTTGGGCATCGCCCTGACCACTTTATGGCGAATTTTGCGTAAGAATCTTGGTTTACACCCATACAAGATCAAGCTGACTCAAGAATTGAATTGATCAATTTCATCGCAAAATCATTTTCAGTGACGAAGCTCATTTTTTGGCTCAATAGGTTCGTCAATAAGCAAAATATGCGTTATTGGTCGGGTGAAAATCCACATATGCTTCATGAAACACCACTTCATCTACAAAAAATAACTGTTTGGTGCGGTTTGCATGCCGGCAGCGTCATAGGGCCAAATTTTTTCGTCGACGATAATGATCGTCACGTTACTGTGAATGGTAATTGTTATCGCGCCATGATTACCGATTATTTTTGGCCCGAATTGGAAGATATGGACTTGGACAACATGTGGTTTCAGCAGGACGGTGCCACAAGCCACACAGCACACGTTACAATCGATTTATTGAAGAGTAAGTTTGATGAGCGTGTTATCTCAAGAAATGGTCCAGTCGATTGGCCGCCTCGTTCGTGCGATTTAACGCCTCTAGACTTTTTTCTTTGGGGCTACGTCAAGTCATTGGTCTATGCCAACAAGCCGACAACGTTGGAAGAGCTCAGAGCCAACATTGAACGCGAAATAACAGCCGTTTCGGCCGAATTGTGTGGCCGAGTCATCGAAAATTGGGTCCAACGAATCGACCGCTGCAAACGTGCCCGCGGTGGCCATATGAATGAAGTCGAGTTCCATTCAAAAATGTTTTGATTGTACTTCAACCCGATAATAAAGTTTTTGAAATATCTCAAATGGTCTGCATTTTATATAAGTCCTTATTGGAAAACCCTTTATAAGCAATTACAAAATCATTGGATAAATTTTGCAAACATTCCGGTAAAGTTAAAGAAATAAAAAAAATTATAATTTTGAATGTTAATTCTCTCTTAAAGAAATTTTCAGATTTAACATTTTTAGTGGATTGGAGTTATTTGCACATTGGAAGGAATTCAAAATAAAATTGTTTGTTCAAGCATAGGCAGAGTAAGCAATGTAGATACAAAAAGTTTAGTAGTAAATGCATTGATAATGGTTTTGGAATGTTTTACGCTAAGGCATTGAAATATTAAAAACTAAGAATTCTATTTAAATCTAGAGTTTCAACTTTTGAGTAAGGTACTTGGAGGCAATGGTATCAACAATTTTCAAACACAGGCTACTATTAGTTAGAGTTAGAAAAGTAGAGATTACTCTTAGCAATTGTAATCTCTTTTAAAAATATTCGATTTCTGTATTGAATCATTGTCAATATAAAAAATGATAGTGGGTGGTGAATAATGTGATTCAATTAAATTGTTAAAAAAACAGTACGTATTTATACTACTAATTTAATAATTACCGAAGGAAAAACAATGCTAATATTTTTTCCAGTTTTACTTATTTTTTATATTTATCTGCTTATAATAATACAAAAATGAAAGTCAACACACATACCAACATCGGCTAGTTGCTCTACATTTCCATCAGTTAGCAGTCTGTCCTTGTATCTACTTTCAATATATGATTCATAAGCAGGCTCCAACTCCTTTGCTAATTTTCTTGCTTTTGTCCAATCCTCAGCTAATATAAAGGTATCAATTGCATCTTTCATTAAATCTATACTAACATACAACTGTGCTGCAACAGTGTGTTCCTTAATTTCGATGAGTCTAAAAAAATAATATACGATGTATACACATACATAAGCGAGAGCACACACACACATCTCTTTCTGCGTATATTTGCGACTATAGTAAGCAGCATAAATTTACGACATCGTTGTGAGAGAACAGTAAGACAATCAGGTATCAAATTTTTAAAATAGACCATAACATCTGCCTATACTTCGTTTTTTACTAAAGAAAAGTAATTACTGGGAGTTAAGTTTGTATTATAATGAAAAAAATCCATTTGTTGAAACTCAGATATAGATTCTGGGGTAATTGCTTGGAAAAGGTGATCGAAGTGTGTTTCATCCGTTAACAATTGAACACATTTTAATCTAGTAACTTATCTATTTTTAATGTTGCTCTAATAATATATACTATAATTAACAATATAAGCCTGCAGTGAAACAATTTTTATATATTATATTTTAAATGTAATTTATTGTTTAAAACACATTGGTAGGTTGTTTGAAGAGTTCATAGCGATTTCATGTACAATATATTTTAGCCAATGTTATAGGAGTTGACAATATAAACAACTTCATTGTATTGTGCTATTGTGCTTGGCGTAGTTTAAAAGTTTGAATCATTTTCGTAATGGAAGAAAATAAAGTGCATATTCGAAGCTATTTATAAACACAACGGCAATGAGACTTTTAAAAAAGAACGAGCATTGGTGATAAAAAAAGTGGGACCTTCACAATAACATTGAACGCAAGAGATCGTGGAGTTTGATCTACAATTAATTACATCCAAGAAAAGATCATACTTTGCGTTTATTGGAATTGGAAAAGAATTGTGTACTCTAAGCTTTTTGGGTCTAAGGAAATTATTAATTGTGAGCAACTCGATCGATCAAAAGTGACAATCGATTAAAGCGATCAAAACCTATCAATAGAAAAGGTGTCGTTTTCCATCAGATAATGATGCAAACACAGTAAAAGCTATGGGATGTTTTACCTCACCCGCAATATTCTTAAACAGTACACTGTCTGATTACCCATTACACTGCTCTAAGAAAATTCACTTAATAGAAAACATTTCTGTATTTCAAAGATGTGTAAAATGCATTTTGAGCAATGGAGCGAAAAAAATATGCCTAGTTTTGAGAGCGTGGAATTTTCACATTTCCTTATATAGGACTAAAAGCTATTAAGAATTAATTCCGTTAATAAACTATTCAATGAGTTTATAAAATTTTCTAAACAATACAATTGAAATAAGTAAATGGTCAAAATCCGAAATAAGAAAGACAGAGTTTAGTGCAATACAATGTAGTGCATATGTACATTTTGAAAATGTACATCTGCAGTGTCAAAGAGCTAAAAATATAATCTAATTAAAAAATTACCGTGGAGATAGAATTTTTATCGTTTCTACAGCATCTTGCCCAAAAAGAAATTTATTTACCATATCCGCTGCCCGTAGCAAAGCTCTTTTCACAATTGTCGAATCAGCTATATTTGTATTTACTTGTAATAAGCAATTAATTGCTTGTTTATGTTGACCTGCTAAAGCCCATTCATTTGCTCTGGACAGCAAAGTTTCTAAATCCATGGCAGAAGTTTTATTATGATTAGAATTACTATACTCTGCTTGCAATGATGGCAACAATGTAGGCAAATAATCACGACACACTCTTAATGCTTCTACCCACATATCTGTACATAAATATTACAATTAAATAAAGTTTTAATGAATATCTTTACTATTTTATTAACAGTAATAATCCCTTGTTTTTCATACAAATTTTGTGAATCGGATTCAAATACAGGGATGAAATACATGTTTAACATATTAAAGCTGTGATTTAACGAGTAAAATATTACTTTTTTGTACTGTAATTTACACAACGAAATGCTGTATCGCCAATTATTACATATATGTGTTTCTCGACAAATTGAAGAATTGGAATGACTATATATTCTTGACATAACGTAACGATTTCTTTCTGAGTACTCTTATTTTAGACACTATTTAAAATAGTATTTTTAAAATTATTGTAATGTAGTAATGGTATATACATCACCGGAACGAAAAACGGGCCACTGGTAAAAAAAAAGTCAAAACCTTTTAATTAAGGGATTTAGTCAGTACAAGTTTTTTGTGAACAGTTAACTGTCTCTTATAATATCTCGTGGGTTGGCGACTAGTCTACTAATGTAAACGTACCAGGTTCGATTCCTGGTAAGACTAATAAACGATGGCATTTTTTCAGCCGCAGCTTAATTCAGGCTATTAAAAATGAATACTGTTACACTCTATATATAATAATTTCTTATATCGTTTTTAAGATTAATTTATTTAATTTAAAATACAATTCGATCTTGAATTCCTAAATTATTATACTGTCATTATTTGTCCGGTCCTCGTATATATATTCAGATGCAGAGTCTTTTTGTGTTAGTCACGTACAAATGGTCAAGGCTGCAATAAACACCGAAATCAGGTACCAAAGACTGTACTTGAGGTTACCAACTTTTCACTGACTCATATTCGATATCAATTCAGTTATATTGATTTCTAAATGCGATTCCAATACCAATCCAGATTTTCTTTCTTTTACACAGAATACACGTCTACTATTCTATGTAGATAATTTGTTTAATGCTTATAATGAAATTAAAATCACAATTTTAATGTATGCTAATTTGTTTCCCGCCAAGTGGTAGCGTGCCTGTCCTTGTTTGCTATTGGTTAATTCAAACATGACTAATACCCCCTCAGTTATGGGGTCGGTTCCTTATAAAGCCATAGCCGTAAGAGAACAACCCTCTTCGCCTTCTGTCGTCATCCAGACTACACACGTCCTTCACGTGTTTGTGCCGCGAACCGTTATTCGCGCTTTTTGTGACATCGTGTTTAATTTCGCGCCCGCGGAATATACACAGCATCCTGACCCAGGATATACATATATACACAAACACGCAAGTACACGCATCGCCCGATGCACATTTTAATCTATCCCTTTTTTTTTAATACTTTATTAGTAGCCTTCGTACATCCAGACTTATCTTTTATTACAGCTTTGCTATTACGTTTATTATATTTTATTTGTTGCTCTCGCTCTTACTAGTTATCTTTATTTAACACGTTCAAGCTTTAAGAATTAATTTAACTTGTGAATAAAATTTTAAAGGCAATCCTGTCGTTTTACTTCCACTAATAATCTTTCTTTCAGCTTAGCACACGTCCTGGACTTTTGATGCTCATTGTACACAACTACTAACTATTAACTCCTCACATTACATTCAATTATATTACTTTCTTTTCATTTTTTATTTACATTTATTACAGCGCTTTAGCTAGCCGAACACGCGCTCGTAATAAATTGACTAACCAACACGTGGAAATAAATATTCTCTATTAAATAATATCCCTATTATTCTTTATTAAAACAAAGGAGGTAATAAATTGTCTAAATCATCTACATTCACATAAATTCCCCCACATTCATTTTCATTTTCTTCAAAGGAGGAGGTAATAGTACCTGAAGATTAAACTCTGGAGTAATAATAGGTGATCAGTTCATAGCGCTTGTCAAGTTACAGCCCTCGTATACCAGAAAGGCGTGGCAGTGACGATCTGTCACACCGGGCCTTAAAGGGAAATTATTACTATAAATTTAGTCTAACTACAGCTACTACCTGCTTCATGGAGGAGTACTATTCACAATACAGCCTATATATACATATTCAATATTTATCGATACATCATTATATTACTGCAATTTGAATCAAATTAATGGAGCAAAGTCTAGGTTTTTTAATGACTCATAGCAAATAATAGGAAGCACACAGAGAGATATACATATATGTATATGTATGTATGTATATCTGTGTATATATATACAGGTTGGTTGAAAAGTTTTGAAAGCAAAAATGAAACAATGTGAATTTTTAAATGAAATTAGTTTTTTTTATTCAATGTAATCTCCCTCAACTTCAATACATTTATTCCAATGATCCTCCAATAATTTTATACCATCTCTGTAATGATTTTCTGGAAGCTCTGCAAAATACTGTTCCTCGGCTGAAATAGCTTCTTCATTCGATGACAAACGCTTTCCACGAACGAATTGTTTCAAGTTTCTGAAGAGGTAGTCGGAGCCAAAAACACTTTTGTGTGAAGGCGCATTGTCTTTATGAAAAATTATTTTTTTTTCGCTAAACCAGGTCTTTTTTCACGAATTTTTGCATCCAGTTGATCTAAAAGGTTACAATAATACTCTGAGTTAATTGTTTTACCTTTTTCAAGATAATCAAACAATAAAATTCCTTTTGCATCCCAAAACACTGATGCCATAACCTTTTTTGCCGATCGTCCTGACTTCACCTTTTTGGAGTTAACAACCAACCGTAATTCACTGTAATCGTTCTTGTTTCAATTTAGGATCATGGTGGTAGCTCCAACTCTCAACCATAGTTATAAAACGACGCAAGAAATCGGTTTTATTCCGCTTGAAACGCACCAAGTTACGCTGAGAAATTTGTTTTCGATCCAGTTTTTGTTGAATTGTTAACGAATGCGGCACTAACTTTCCAAACAGCTTTTTCATATATAATTCTTCATGTAAAATATGGAGTACTCGTTCGTCTAAGATGCCTATGGTATCAGCAATTTCACGCTTAGTCAAATTCGGATCTTTACTAACCATATTATGTACTTGCTCAATGATTTCTGCTGTTGTTGCAGTTTTTGGTCGTCCACTACGTGGTTCATCTTCAACGCTTGTACGACCAGGTTTAAACTCTAAAACCCATCGATGTACTGTAGGAAATAAAGGAGCACATTCCTTTCACACGTTCACCATTTTTGTATGAATCTCTGTTGCTGATAAACCTTCCAAAACAAAGAATTTTATCACAGCGCGATATTCAGTTTTTTCCATTATTAAAAAAATACACCGACACATCTAATTCAAATGGATTGCTAACAATGAACGAATTGACAGATCGAGATAAAATTTTTAGTGTGTTCATATGACACATGAAATATTAAAATGGCGTATGAATTTTGATTCCTCTACTGCTTAATAGGTGTCGCTTTCAAAACTTTTCTACCAACCTATATATATATATATATATATATATGTGTGTGTGTGTGTGTGTGTGTGTGTGTGTGTGTGTGTTAAAGTGTACTAAAGTATAATGTTAAAAATACCTGAGCATTTATATTTTTGAACAATTAACTCTGGCATTTGCGCTCTAAGTAAAAGCGACTCAAATTCTGTAAATTGACCATCCACAAAACACTGAGCCGCTTGAGCTTGTAAAACTTCTATAACTGCATTTGGTTCATAAGTTTCTGCAACTCTCATTGCATTAATCCAGTTTTGACCATGAGTGTACATAAAAACAGCTTCCTTGGGTTTTTCGGCCAATATAAATTCAGCTTCAGCTTCAGTAAATTTACCGTCATCTTCTAATGCCATAGCATATTTATAATGCACTTCATTAACCTTAATAAATATAAAACAAAACAAAAATTTTCAAATTTATTTCAATAAATCTAAAATATTTATTCATAGTTTTTTACACTTTTTTAATGTACTTAGTGTCATGATGTATAAAGCATTAAAATATAAATTTCATAAAAGTTTAAACTGGAAGTGGGAGATATAGATATATTAGTTGAACAGTGTTTGCAAAATTGATATAACAATAGATTAATGCAAAAAAGAACTCTTGATTATTAGCAATGCTACAGTCGGAGATGAAGCTGCAGAGTCCAAAATAAGTAGAAAGAGTATGATCACGATTTACCATTAAAACTATATGACCGCCATTTATAAAAAAAATTGTGTTAATGAAAGATTACATCCTCGAAAACGATCTGAGTTGATTCAAAGGAGAAACTTCATTCTTTGTGACAGTTTTGCAATGGATTTCTTCGGCGAGTTTTACAAACTACTGCATACAACAAACTGTGGCATACACTTTTTAACAATAATTAATTTTTCAAAGTGTCCTTTATTTAAAATCAGACTGCTCTAAATAATAATTTTATTGAAAGCATAGTCTGCACAATGGCCAGAAAAATGTGGATAAATGCCTGATAGAGTGGCTATGAGTCGAAAAATCCATGGGCAATTAGAATTTAACGAAATTTTTGAAGTTATTTATGGAAAATCATTGCGGCGAGATTGGAAATTTTCTGACATTTCTTTAGAATATTTTTTAAGATAATTCATATGCCGACTTAGTACAATAGGGTTGTTTGAAATTACAAAGTAGTTGTTTGACATTTTTTAGAATGGCATTTGTCTGTTTGTATAATTCAACATAGTGTGCCTTTCTTAACACTATAGAATGTTTATTTATAGCGAGTGCGTTGATAGGTATATGCTATTCGGATTTTGTAACGAAAATGAGAACATGGCAAAAGAAGGATATCAAACGCGACATCCACAATGGTGACACCTATCTACTACACATTCCGTAGACTGAATCAGCGAGTTTGGGAAACTGGTACGTTTATATCCAATTATTGTAACAGCGGTAAACCCAAAGAGCGTCGAAGAATTTAAGTAGAACAAATATTGAATGCTATTTATGAAGATTCGACGTCCAGCACGAGACAAATAGTAAAATAACAGTAGTATCTCAAAACCTTTATCGGCCGTTTGATGTAGGAAAATTATATTATTCTACACGAATGATAACATGCATAGGACAATGTTTTTAAACAGAATTTACGAAGTTGTTGTTGTTAGACCGAAACTTCTTAATCGTTTAGGAAGAACTGAATTCCACTGAATCTGAGGCATAACATTTTATACATACACGATGGTACACCTGCTGATGAAAACTTTCAGCGTAAGTACATAGGATACAACAGACCAATTGCCTGACCAGCAAAGTTTCTAGATATTAATGCTCTGGATTTTTTCGTTTAGGACTTTTTAAAGGAAAAATGAATACGTCTCCAGTCAACAAGCAGGGCATAATTATTGCCTACTTTAATTTTACAGTTAAATCGATTACCCTCGGCATGTTGGAATATATCTCGAATTTTCTTCTTCCAAAAATATGTTTGAAAACTGATGACAGTGTGAACATTTAATATATTTTTAATTTTGAATAAAATTTGCTTGCTAACATAACATTTCTACTAATTTACGTACAATGTCAGTTACCAAATTTGCTCTTCTTTTGTGAACTAACGAAGGGCCGTACAACTATTTTAAAATAGAATTATCAACCCTGAGTAAATCATACAAAGTCGCTCTACCTGGCACTGGGTATTTAATATCAGAAACATTGTAACCGGCTACATTCAAAAAAAGTTTGGAACAAAGAAATAAAGTAAAAATGATATGTAAAAACTTGGAATTTTTTTTAATATTAAAAATTGAGGAATGGTCATTCAAAATTGGAATAAGTAGAAGAGAAAATATAAAAGAACTTATTAGAATTATAATTTAGCTAAATGATAGTATGTAGGTTTTTCACTGTAAGATAACTCTATATATGAGAATGCAATGAAATCTTAAATATCCCGTGATTCACCTTGGACGGAAGATTTTTGCAAAGTTGAAATGCAAATTCGTGTTGGTATGTTTCGCAAGCATAGTCTACACAAGCTTCCAGAATTCCATATTTATTCAAAAGCTTTATAGCAGAATCAATTGGAAGCGCTTTTGCCCAAAGAAAAGCGACTTGATTAGACGCGGCCGAACCACCACTTTGTTTTGCTACTCTATAAGCTTCTTCCCACATGCCAAGAGTTCGGTACATATTTGTTGCAGCTTTCCATTCACCTACAACTAAGAAATGTACTTCAGCAGCCCTATATTTTCCCTGCATTTCCATTTGTTGAGCTAGATGTAGGTGAGTAGTTGGCAAAAGATCAGGATGAAATTTCTCCACTAAACGAATCTGTAGTTAAAATAATATAAAACTACAAAATAAAAATCCTTGTTATTAAATATACCATACCATATTTTCATATTGTTCAACTCGTTTATACATTGCAATAGCTAAATCTGCTTCATTTACAGACAAATATAATTTTTCCGCTTCTCTATATTTAGCAACACTTTCCAGTTCTTCTGCTTGCTTTATATACATGGCAGTTACTTCTGCCTGTTCTAAGTATTTTGATGCTAAGTGATGTGCTTTTTCCCATTGACCAGCTTGATTATACATTTCAACAGCCTCCTTATACATGTCAGCCTTAATATACATATTCTCAGCTACAGTATATTCCTGTATTTGAATTTTATATAAATATTATTTGACAATCTGTAAAACTAAAAGTGAAACTGATTATTATATACTGACCTTAACTGAAGCATAATGCTTCCCAAGAATATTATAATAATTTCGAACTGACTCAAAATCATCAATAACCTGTATAATATGAACGGCTTTTTTCCATTGCCTTGCGGATACAGATGCATCTAACGCTTTATGTGTGCGACCCGCCTCAATGTAATGACTTATAGCAGCATCCATCTGCTTATTTTCCATTAAATGATCGCCCCATTCTTCTTCTAGAGAAACAACTTGATCAGGACTTATCATTCTAGCTAATTCGACGGCCTTATTCCAAACTTTTCCTGTTAATGTAGATATATATGATTTTAATTTTCAGAAAAGGATAACTTTATACCTTTACGATAACATTCCATAGCTAACTCGGTCTTCTCCATTTGCTTGTATATTTCGGCAGCTGCTTCAAAAAGTTCCTGCTTCAGTAAATTTTTCAACACAGTTGTTACTAATGTATGATCATTAATTAAATTTTGCTGATGTAATAATAATGCTGAAGCTTTTAAAAGTCGATTAGATTTGATATACATTGACATGGCTTGCTCATAGTTTCCTTCTTCTTCTAGAACTTGACCTGCCTTTTCAAATTGTCCAGTATGTAATAACATTTTCATGTATTCTTCTTTCAAAGCAGATAAATTATGATAACCACTCTTCTTTGCTAATCTAGCCACAATAAACGAGTCATTATTTATGAACGCCAAATAAAAATCAAATAAAATCATGAATGAACTCTACGTTTTTAGTATAATGTTAAAATATTTAATGGTGGTTGTGATTACATAGCTTTAGTTGTCAGATAGGTTTTCTCAAGTTAATTTGTTCTAGTAAAAATTTTTATAGAATTTTAAAACTATATGAAAGAACTAGTGTTTGTCACGTTCTATTTTTAGAGTGGTTACTTTAGTCTCCTTACTATAAATTTATATGTAAACCAACGCTCTTAATGTCAAATATAAGCATTAAACAATCATCACTTACGTCAAGACCATGGAAACGGCAAAAGCGAATTACATTATTTTTATATTCATGTGCTATATATTGTTTTCTTTTTTACTTTATAAAGATACTTAGTAGAGTATAAGATATTTTATAATCATTTTACCTAATTGCTGCATCCCATTTACGCAGTTTTTTGTACATGCTTAAGGCTCCCTCTATATTAATTTGTTCCAAATAAATATTTTCTGCAGTATCAAGATCGCCATTTAAAATAGCTAATCTTGCCCATACTTCTGGACATTTATTCATATTTTCATTAGTATTTCTTGCATAGTTTTGGGCAATTTCTTCTGTCTGTTGAAGAAATAAAACTTTAGATATATTCCCAGAACCTGCATACGATCTCTTTATTAAAAAAAGATCTTGGAGTTTAAGAGAAATATTGGTTAAGTTGTGCCACATAGCCTCCGCTTCTGTTGAATTGTCTATAGTTTCCAGAAACAAAACTGCTCTACTATAATCATTGTCATGGATAGCAGTGCCTATAAATTATCAATTATTAATTATAAATGCAAGATTGTTTTCAACTATAAATAAAAAACATACCAAATTCTACTAATCCTTCATCTAAATCAAAATTTATTGTATTATTTCCATCTACTGCAATTATTTGTGTTCTACCATTATTACGTACGATGTCTATAACATCCCCCTTAACAGACATTATAGTTGGATGTTCTGGTAAATCGATATTATACCAAATAACTAAAGCTGTCCCAGCCTGGGCAACTACAACGTCACTATTTTCTACCCACTGTATAAAACTAACACCGCTAAATATACATTTCTTTTCACTTGAATTAACATCAACTAACATTAATCTACAACAAAATAATAAACATCCATTTACTTTACACAAAAACCAGCATATAATTAGCATAGCATTTTATGTTTAAATTAGGCAAACTAAAAATAATCTTTACCAAAAAGTTTCTAAGTGTGTAAAATGTACAGGACCACATTGCAATACAGAGTGCAACGGAAACGTTAAAAATAATAATGCAAAATGTGCGAACTATGCAGAAAATCATCCTGCAAACTACAGGGGATGCATGGTTCAACAGTTGTACGAATAGCTTTATTTTCTAATTAAAAAAAGAGCATAAGATATGTTAATATCGAAAAAGCACTTCAGTAGCAGAAACCATATAAATTAACAAACTATAATACCAATTTTCCCAATTATCCACGCATAAAGAACAATTGCAATCATAATAAATAATATAAGGCATCATGAAATAGAATATTACCAAGAAGAATATACATATATAGTAAAGCAAAATAGAGAAAGGGAGTCTGACGTAATGAACACATGCGCGAACTATGTCGTAACAAGTACGTTGAAAGAAATATTTATCATATTAGCAGCGTAATATTTCGCGTCATCAATATAAACATGACATACTGATGTGAACACGCGTCTCTGCTCTCCGTTACTGATAATTCTTAGAGGGTAAAACAATACTCGTACATTGCGCTGCTACATTAGGGTATCTGTCTCTTTTCTGTTGTACTATACAACCTGCTATTATTGCGGTAGGGCGCATAGGTATAATAACCATATGTGGCATTTATAGTTCTTCAAAATTTAACAACAAAAGAGAACAATATAAATGCTTCTTTAAAACATAGAAATGAAATATATTCTACTGGGCGGAGATTATAATGTGAAAAACACGAAATGAGATTCAGAGTGTCAACACCTAAAGGACAAGCTATATTACCTGCAATGTCTACTGATAATATAAACCTATCAATATATGATCCCATTCACAATAAATCTAGACTAGTTATGTTTTCGACCAGACTCTGGTTATATTAAATATGCCACCCATACATTGTAACTGCAATATCAATTGGGACCCATTACAAGAAAAGTTAAATGAAACAATAAACCTCCAAATACAATTCAAAACTCCAGATAACAGCGACAGCTGTGACAAATCTTTAAAACAAATTTACAAAGCGCTGCTGTTTTTACATCCGTACATATTAAGTTAATACCAAAAATAAATTGTTTACTAGGCTTTAAAAAAAATTAGTTGAAAAAAATAATAGAAGCAAAATCAACAAAATCAGATTCAATATGATAGTTAGAAATCTAAAGATTAAAAAATATGCATTTCTAATATATCTGGAAGTATTTTCTCAAACTCAAGACAAAAAATACTCAATTTAGGAAGCTATAAGAAAGCTAAAATAATCCAGTCAACAATGCCACGAAACGCTGTAGGAAAGTGACCAAGCAAGGAATAATACAAAGAAGACACATGCTTTTGGCAATTATTTTGAACGTTTACCAATCATATGAAATAAACTCAATACCTGAGAGAACAGAGAAATATTTAACTATGTCATTTCAAATAGAGTTACCTATTCAAATAATCAAATACAACTAACCAAAGTATACTAACATAAAAAAATTAAATGCGCGCATAGCTTCCGAATATGATCTTATAACTAGCAAGATACTTTAAAACATGATTGAGAAGGACTACATTGCAATTTTGAATTTCCAAACTAGGTAAAAAATCTGAAGAACTAATATACAAAGGTTATAAGCTTCTTGTTGGTATTGTGTAAAGACTTTGAAAAATGATTGCTAAATTCCAGGAAATCTTGGAGAAGCGAAAATTCAAACACTAATGATCTAAACTTTGTAAAATGGTGAGTATCGTCAAGTAACATCCTTAGCCATATCCTCTATTTGTTTACACTAAAAATCTACCGATAAGTACAACAACCACTTTTGCGAATAATTCTGCTGTGCTAGCTTCTCACAGTGAATCGATTTCTGCTTTAAGAAATCTAGAAAATACTCTGGACAAAATATAGGTGGTTGAGAAAAATCTAAAGTCAACGAAACAAAAGCAGTGCAAATGGCATTTACTACTAGAAGAAACTCTTGTCCACCGAATTAAATTAAAGAGTCGACAGTTTGAAAAAAATAATGACGTAAAATATCTTGCACTCCATCTGAACGGAAGGATGACATAGACAACTCTTCAACTGTGGGATCCGTTCACTAATTCTAAATTAGAGATTGCACAATGCTTTTGCAATAAACGCATAGTAGCGAATGTCTGGCAGGTTCTAAATCATATAAACAAGAGAAAACTCAGAATTGCCATTGTGAAAGCAGAGATCGCTAGACGGAATTAAAAATGTAGACCAAAACACGGAACATTCAAATATAATGGTACCTGAATTATTCGAGACAATTCATAAAATACTGCGTTTAAATTTTTTTTAATTTATGGACTTGCATAGACAGCAAACTTATCACTTTATAATTAATTAATAGATTGAGTAAACCTTTCACTGTAGAGTATATCGACACATCCGATACTAAGTTGTTAAATAATTCAATTGTTCGAAAGTAAGGACTATATTTTAAATAAATAGGAGAAGTTAAAGAAAATAAATCATCTACATTGATGCTTTTAGTAGTAATTTGACCATAATGATAATGGATATTTTATTATTAATTACCTTTGTTTAGCATCTCTAAATAGTAATTTGTGACCAGTTTCACTTAGTTCAAGCCAATCAATTTTTGATTCATGATTAATTTGAGAAATGACAATACCAGACAAAAGGTCCATAATGCAAACAGTTTTCAAATCAAGTAAGTAAGCCAACTTTTTATTATCGCTTTGTGACTTACGTTCGTTTAATCGCACACTTATTAAATGTGGATTAGCAAACTCAGTTCTTACCGAACATAAAACATCATTGTCTCCATATTCAACTAAGGACAATTCTCCGGCATTAAAAACAAGACAAACTGTGGGGTTTTCAAAGTAAAATTTTTCGTGTTTACCACTGTTATTCCATAATACCTAAAATATTTCTTTCTGTTACATGTCCAATAATCTATAAGTGAAAAATACAACGAATTTGAAAACATTTAAACACCAAGAGTTTCTATTAAATGAGTGTACTTATTTATATCCTCTCAAATATTCCGAAATAAACTTAGTAATAATTGTGCTTACTAACAGTCTATTAAATGAGTGTACTTATTTATATCCTCTCAAATATTCCGAAATAAACTTAGTAATAATTGTGCTTACTGACAGTCGAGCGTAATAAATAACTCGTGGTCTGCCAGTACTCCTTTCATCGGTGTTAAGCTGTTGGGAAATGCAAATGCATTATTTTTATTATTATTATTAAACTCATATTGTTTTCCGATAAATAAGATTATGCATTCCAGGGCCATAATGCCTTAAGCTACTTTGCCTAAGTAGATCCATTCAATAATTCAGTATAAAACAGATCTTTTATAAAATATTATCATCTAATACCTTGGAATATCAATTTTATTTTTCCATAAATAGAAAACGTGCCATAATTCAATAATATATAGGAAATGAGCAACGTCCTAAATCATTCTAGAAAATATAATACTTACTTCGCTAATCATATTCCTATATAAGTCGCCTACTATTAACGTATCACTTGTGCGAGCTAAAATGTAATTATCTCTACCCATAATTCTAATATCTTCAATTTCATTTCCATAATTTGAAGATAAAGTAATGTTTTCGCATTCGCCTTGTAGATGTTTAATTAATACCTGACTTGGTCCAACAAATGTTATTTCATATTTGTCTTTCCATACACTTCTTCGCAAGACTTAAAAAGAATATAATGAAATAAATTATAAAGGCCAAAGCTTGGAACCATACGAGATTTCATCATGCAGTGGTATACAGTTATTTAAAAATTAAAATACCGAACGCTTATCTATGTTTTACTTTCATTACTGCTATTGCAAAAATTGATGACAAGATAATGGATATACAGCACGCACAATCAAATACCAATACTAATTGAGATTACGAAGCAATTCTAGAGAAAACAAAGTATGTAACAAATGTAACTAGCAATTATTCTGTTTTTGCATAAAATTGCACACCTAAGATCGAATTTCGTATGTACTCGCATGGTATGTAATTGTGATTTACGCTAAATTAATTAAATTGATTTATTAAAATGATATTGTACGACTGATAGGATATTGTGTATATATAATTTGTCTTAAATTCATACCCGTTTCGAAAAACAGAATCGAACCTCCTAAATTGGCCACGGCAACTTTAAAACCATCGCGCTTCCATGCTAAAGCAGTAACAGTGTATAAATTTTTTATTTCCTTCTGAACAGCTTCTTCCCATAAAGACATTTTTGGATTCCATGCATATATTCTTAATCGATCGAAACTTCCAACAACTACAGCCTAAAATATTTCTTATAAAACATTGGCCACCAAACTTGATTTGTTAAATAATATTATCGTTAGTTTTTATAAAAATTAGAGACTAATTTCTTTTATATTCTTTAAAGTCTTCAAACTTACTCATTGCCGTCCATTCTAATAGTATTTCGACATCATTTTATGAATTAGTAGTGACCACATCCAAATATAGTAATTGAAACCAAGAACAAGAGACTTCATCAACTTTCGTGAAAGTGAAACACCATATATAGGAAGAAGCTGTCAAAAAATTATTAAGAATTGAAAAAGCACTTCAGAGAGAGATTATTCACCGAGTCTATTGGAAACTGCAAGTTATATCCTCTAGAATTATGAAGCTACATTTAACATTAGCGAATGCACCTAAGAAAAAGCAGTGGAACCTGAAGCCCGAAAAACGTGGTTAACAGCAGAGCAGAAGTTTGAGAAATACAGAAAAAGATAGATAAGAAGACGAAGAAAAACCACCAGAACCAGCTGAAGCCAGTGAAGAACATAGTTGTTAACCTATTATCAGAAGAACTAACAACAATGAATACCAAAGTACTGGCACTGAGTATGAACTTCTGTACCTGGGAAAATACCGAAGGAATAAAATCATCACGAAAGTGTAAATAGCTGCAAAGACCTTGTTTAATCTTGAAGCATAAGTACAGGAAGTCAACCGAGTTTTAAAGAAAGCTAAAGCTCCCGAACAGAATATAGCCAAGAAAGAGAAAACAGCTTTTAGAAACCTAAAGGAAGGTCACAACATCGTTATTGTAAAAGCAGATGAGGAAATTACAACTGTTGTGGCAAACGAGAAACCTACAAGAAGGAAATCAGCGATTTACTAGTCTACAGTGTCTACTCGGACCTCTAAAGAGATCTCACCAAGAAGACTGTGAAAGAAGTAGACCTATCACAAAAATCGACAGCCCTAAAAGAGGGTTGTGACTACTTCAGATACACGAAGAAGGAATATCCCTATGTTCCAGCGTGAACAGCATTTAATGACCGAGATACGAACTTCTAGCATAACCATACGCATGAAAGACCATTGTACATAAAAAAATTACAACACTTCGTAGAATTTCTAACGAATATGGCTATAGATCTAGCGGATATATTAGTGAGCTTCGATATGACTTCGTTGTTTACCAAAATACCTGCTATATGAATACGCGACAACAGCAATCAGCAATCTTGGATTATCTACTGAAACTACGGATTTCGTGAAGCTATGCCTTTCAACCAAGTAGTTTCTATGGGATAACTGATACTGCGAACAGGAAAACGGAACAGCAACAAGGAATAATTCACTATTACCAGTGATAGCCAACTTATTCACGGAAGTTTGTAAGTTATGACCCATTTTATATCTTATTACTATTTCTGATCTTATCAGTTCTTCTCCATACTTCTAACATTACACTTATATTGCGTATCTGTTTCCTATTCCAATTTGTCAAGCATCTAATCCATTTTTGTCCACCTTCATTGTTCTAATTATATTCCAGAATTCTTGTTTAACCCTATCTCGTCTCTCTTCTTTCCTGTCTTGGTCTCTGCTATTCTGGCAATCCAGCCTCCCATTAAGAGTATCTGTTCATTCGCCTATCTTACCACATCTACTATCCTTTGCAAAGTATTTTGAAATTCATTCTTTCGTCTTCTCCAGATCCCTGTACAGGTGTGCATATATTAAAATTATATTTGTTTTCTGTTCTATTAGTATTTGTATTGTTATTATTCTTGAGCATATGACCTAGTGTTACATATTTTTTTAATTTATTCTTCTCATACTATAATTCCCATTTCTTCTTATTCACAAACTTTTTTGTACTTCAGTACTACTGTAACGTATATTTGTTAGTAATTTTAATAATCGATTTCCTCTTTTCTTCGTTTCACTTTAGCGGTCATTTGTGTTATACAGTGAGTTCATTAATGATTGAGATGGAACCTTATGCAACCAAACATACACTATTGGTTTTACATTCAAAATTCCCTAGACCCTAGAAATCTATAGTTTTAAAAAAATTATCCAACACACTTAATATGAAATTAAATCCAACTTACCGCTCTAACCACCAAAAATTTACCAATACTTCTGAAAATTACTGATAATCGATAACACGTAATTACAAATCAAATAAGGCAAAATGTCAAACAATTTAGTAGGGTTATAAAGAGAGATCTGTCACGATCTAGTTACAAGGATATTTCATACCAACTGTAATCTTTGTCGTTGTATACTTGGTTGCATAATCCATCTCAATCTTTATTGAACACACTGTATATATATATATATATATATATATATATATATATTACGAAATAATTTTTTTTTAGATTTTCTCGTATAATGTGCTTTCTTTATACTGGTCACTTAATTTCCTTTTTCAAACTAGTTTTTCTTCTTTTCTTTTCTATTACTTTGTATATGTTCATAACCTTAAACGCTTGAAATGTGGTATTTGTTTGACTTTAGTTTATAAGTCCTTTCTATTTTGTTTTAGTTCATTATTTTAAGGGTACCATTTCCATTTTGAATTATTCACTGTTAATTTTCAGTATACCGGTTTAAGTGTGTTTCTCTTCTTTTTCTTCTTCTTTGATTTTAGTCTGCCTGTTGTATTGTTGTTTTGACACATCTCCATTCATACAAATTTATTGCCAAGCATAATAAATACAATCATTACCACCAAAAGGTATACAATCTAAATTGCAATTGTTTTTCAAACTAGAAAGAGGGCCCTTATATGTTTCATTAAAAAAAAAAAACCGAACAATGGTGTGCAATTGAAATAGCACACGAGATTGTTTACACTTTCCATCTGATAACAAAAACCTTTGAACAACTGCATTTTCTCTCTTGTCGTTTACGTAATATTAAAATATATATATATATTAACATAACTCCGCAAGATAGCCAAGAATTGTAAAACGTAAGGCGTACTGTTTTCTATCAAATATTTAATTTTGTTAACGTAATTTTAATTCCGAGATTTAATATTTCGAGTAAAAGTTCCGACGACATACCTTTTGATTTTTTTAAGTTAATGCTATTTTAAAATGTCTGATGAAGATGACGATGAACGTAATTTTAATTTCTAAATTGAATATTTTAAGTAAAAGTTTAGGCATCATACCTTTTGATTTTTTTAAGTTAATTGATAAAGATTATAATGAATTTATTAAATCTATATTAGTTATAGTCAAAATTATTCTACTAATTTAAATGCCTAAGGTAATGTGATGATTTAGTGCAAAACTTTTTATGTCACTCATCATATCAATAGATCGAATGCAATATTAATATTATTATTAATATAAAATTTAGATCCAAACAATTAGATCGTTACGTTTATACAAAATCATATATTTATATATACATTAATCATAAACTCGTATTGTCAATAACTAGCTATCTTATATTAATTCGAAATTTCATTTAATATAATTGTTATAGAGTACTTTATATATATGAATATATAAACATATATCTGTTTTTAATCAACACAATTCACTGAATTCTTTCAGTTTCTGTCAATAAATTTAAATACTAAGCGAAAGAAAAATATAAAAATTATTTTGTTACCTGCCCACTGGGACTACCACATGCAACACTAAATTCATATTCTGCAGTGTCTCGACTATAATCGAATTGTTTTAATATTTTCCCCATGTTATTATAAAATACAACTCGTTTATCACAACCAGCAACAAATATTTGTCCCTGTAACCAAGTCATTGCACAAGGTGGAACAGAATGCTGAATTATTCGTCCTTGAGGTTCTTGTGATCTTTCTTCATCAGTTATAAAAAAACGTATAATATTTCCATCAATATGACCTGACAAAAACCCAGTTCCTCTAGAGTTGGAACATAAGGACACAACGAAACTTTCAGAAGAATATAAATTCTGAGATTTATTTGATTTTATTTGAAGTATTCGTACTTTTCCATCTGACAGACCACAAATTATTGGACCAGTTAATAACCATGTTACACAAGTAACTGGTGCTGATTGTAAAAATTTATTACAGATTGCCTGAAATTAAAATAAATAAAAACCATTAAATAATATATAAATATCTTACTTTTCTTTCTCCCCATTTTTCTCCAATTCTATATACAAAAACAATACAATCACTTTGTGCAACTGCAAGTTTAGTTGAATCGGAATTGAAAGATATTGCTTTAATTATATATGATTTCTTTCCAGCTTCTGCATCAGCAGGTTTTGTTGAAAAATAATCACGCTTCTCGCCATTATCATCAAATAGAAAAATCTGTCTTTCTGATGTAGCTGCTGCTAATTTATAATTATTTGGTGACCAAGCTAAAGCAAGTATTTGATACTCTATTTCCTGTAATATTTTGTAATATAGTATTAATAATAATAATAGTATTTAATCATAATATTCGTATTTTACTAACCTGAGTTTCTAATATATTTGTTACATATTTAAATTGCATTGTATATTATATTAGATGCTATTAATAAGCAATAAATTTGAATAAAAAGAGTTTAATCAATTAGAGTTTTGGTATGTTTGCACTACACTTGTTACTATGGCAACTAATTCACGGAAAATTTAAACTAATCAATTTAACTATTATACACATGTTATGTTATTGTATCTAAATTTGGAAATCTATTAAGTTTGAAAATAATCTTCTTATTAATAATTAATACAATGATTTAGTAATAATTTGGTACAGCAATTAATTTTGAAAGCATTGAAAGTGTACAATAATAAGTTGACTGGTATGAAAAAGTTTAAATTTGTATTTATTAATAATACTATGTACCTAAAGTTACATCTGTAATTACGTTATTAACAACATTAAATACAGAAATTTATTCCCAAATCAGAAAATATAATCAGGTAGCGAAATGTCATTATGAACAAAAATTTAAAATCTAGTTTAAAATTATTAATCAGGAACCACAAAATGGGGCATAAAACTGAAATTTTAAACTTCAAAAAATACGTGTATCCTTTGCAAACATTCATTAACTATGTATCTCTTTTAAATAATTCTAATGATGTAATCTTAACTTGTTATATTTTCTGTTTATTCATTTCTGTATTATGGGTACTGTGGCTACTAACTAAGAAACTATTACTCTCCTCTGTTGTTCAAATGAATAAACTACTGTATAATGCTGTAACAGAAGAAAATAATGTTGAAGCTATTAGAATTATACAAAAATGTCCAGAAAGTATAAATATGTTTTATTCAACAGAAGGATATACACCTTTCTTAAGAGCATGCCTAAGCGGAAACACACAACTCGTTAAATTCATGATAACAATGGGCGCCGATTTGAACATAAAATCATACAGAAGTGAAACTCCGTTTTACTTAGCAGCGTATAGACATATTAAATACCCAAAGTATAAGGATGCTTCATGTATACATGCTCTATATTATGCTGGTGCCGACATAAATGCAGCTAATGAAAATGGATACAATGCTTTACAATTAGCGTGCGCCTACGGGCATACATCACTTGTAAAATGGTTATTAACAAAAGGTGTTAATATTCACGTTTTGCCTGATCCTTATGTACTAGCTCGATTACAAGGTCATATATACACAGCATCCGTTTTTAAATATTTCAAATGTAAATTTAAGAATTAAGAATATGTTTTATATATCGAGATAAAATTCAATTATAGTAAAATCGTTTATTTGATAAATAAGCATATATGTACGTAAAACTGCTTTAGGAACAATGTACTATGTTTAAATAATTTTACTCGCATATAATAAAGAACATTTAAATATAAATTCTACATTTTATTTGTTATTATAAATCAATTCATTTCAAAAATTTCAATGAAAATTCTGTTAATTCAAGACAATATTTCGTGCTTTATGATTACTTTTAAAGAAATCAGGAGAACATTCTAAGTTCATTGAGCGTTAGTGTTCATATAAGTACGTAGCTTCAAATTTTAATTTGCAGTCATGACAATAAGAGTTATACAGATTGATCAGAAATTTAGGGATAGTCGTCAGATAAGGCAATTCTATGATTAATTTTAAGTCGATAATTGTAAAACAGAAATATTGTATTGTCATTAGTTGAGCCATACAAATTGCTCAAAGGAAGTGTAGATTTAGCAACATGGTATAAAAATCAATAAATCAGTAGGAATGACAAAATACGAATTTTATTTAAGTTTAAGTGAAAATAATAATAATAATTAACATAAATGCTGAAACTGGCAGCCATTTGTTTGAAAACAAAACTGTAGCCTTTGTAGAATTGTCCACCTTGCAGCATATATGGTGCAATTAATTGTATTGTGGTGTTAATTCTATTTATTATTTCCTGGTAACTGGCCGGAGATATTGCATAAACTTTTTCCTTCAAAAAATTCCAAACAAAGAAGTCAAGGAGATTGATACCTGATGACCTTGCAGGCCATGATATTAGTACATTTCGCTCCATCCACTTATCTGGAAAACGTTCGCTCAACTGTGCTCTTATAATTCTTGCATTATGAGCTGCTGCACCATCGTGCATGCAATACATGTTGGCTCTAACATTTATTGGAACATTTTCTAATACTTCCAATATTTCCTACGCATTTACATATTCATTTGCATTTAGTGTATTCAGAAGAAATATTGGTTCTACAATTTGAAGGCTTAAGATGTCTAACAACATTCACAGAAAAATTTTTTTGGTGTCCAAATTTTCGTATAGATCTTAGATTTTCGTTCGCCCAAAATTGGAGATTATTACTATTGATGTATGTCTCTTGCGGACATGCAATCGTCGCTCCATAAAGTAAGTGATGAAACGTTTGGATATTCTTCAATTTTGTTTAAGATTGTGTTGTAAAACATTTTTCTTTGCAAATTGTCATTTTCGTATAATGGTTGTACTTTTGTAACATGAAATGGTGTAAAAAGGCTTTTCATAAGCACAGAAAGAACCGTTGTCTTACTTGGAATGTTCATTTTCTGAGCTATTTGTTTGGTGCTGCAAGTAAGATCCTGATGAACAATATCTAAAATTCCTTCTTCAGCTTGGACCGTACGATGTCTTGATCTAGTGCCGGTGTAGATATCATATTGCATATTCGTTTTTTGCCAAGTGCACATTTACACTGCAAAGCCCAAATACCATATACGTATGAGCGTATTCATTGAAAGTGTACATTATAAATTGCTTGGGATATTACAAAAATTAGATAAGTAATGAAAGTGAAAATAATGAATATTAAACTGACAAACGTCAAAATTTGACAAATAATAATTTTTAAATTACAGACATTATTCTGGGTCACGGTTGCCATATGTACTTTAACGTAAAAAAGAAATGTTTATTACGACAAAAAAAATGATAATTTTATTTGCATGGTTTTGCACAGAAAATTTCAGATTTTTGTGGCACATTTTCAACATTGATGGTCTCATGTGCCCTAACGACTGGCAATAAAACATATCTGTATTAGGATTGTTGACTCAGAATTAATCATAGAATCGTCCTACCGGACATTTATGCGTGAATTTCTGACCGCCGTATACAGTTAGTTATACTTAGCCTTTTTATACCTCGACTTGTTCTTCTTGTATTAAATAATAGTTTTCCCATTTAGTCTGGTGCCACTTATGTTAATTTACACCTTTCTAACCAACAGTATACATTTATGAATGTGAAACTAAGCTATAAAAGCCAGCTCATTTAGAAATATAAATTTTGAATCAATTTCATGTTTTTGTTGAATTTTTTGGTAACTCCAGAATAGAAAGAATTTATGTATAGTTGCTGTTTAAATGTCTTCTTATTAAATTTTCTATCAAGACCATTCAATATAAACATATGTATGTGTAGTGGACTAAATATGACAATTTAACAGAGAAATAAAATTATGTGTTGAAAACAATTTGTGCTATCAATTTTTTTTTATGATGCAAAGAATTATAATAATAATATAAGACGCAATATTAATGACGTTTAGCTTGCGGATTTGCGTTCAGTTTTAATGTATCTAACGTTGATTTATGTTATATTACTTTTATTTTGGAAGTCAATTTAAGTAATGCAAGTTATAATAATATAGTTCCTTTTGAATAGCTCATAAATTATATTTTAACAATATATACTTGAATTTTTAATTGGGAAGTTGTAAACTATTCAGAAGATAAAGGGAAGGCGTTTCTTTTGTACCTGTGTTACATAAGTACTTAATGATAGCATAAATGCATAAATAAAATATTTATTAATAATTTAAGTTTAGTAAAATATTTATAATGCAAATAGCAGCCTATTAGAGTACGAGAAAGTATATATATCACAATGCACAAAATAGAATAATATAATGTACATATAAATTGCAGAAGGCAACTACAGTGAGAAAAATTTCAGAAATGCTGATGGAGGAATTGGTGACGGCGGTATTAAACCGCCTGCTTCTTGGACTCTAGCTCTGAATTCTGGACATTGATCTGCAATACATGGATGTCCAAGTGATCTCCAGAAAAGGCAACAACAATATCGACAAAGTGACAGCATTTCAGCATATTGTCTTTCCTCTGATAAACCATATGTCCTACAATAAATTTAATACAGTTTCTAAATAATATTTAATAAACAATTCAAATATCCATCCCATTTTTTACATAAAGTTAAAAGTAAATAAAAAAATCAGAGAGAAATGCAATACCTAACCTAGAATTATTTAATTATAGTTAGTTATAATATTGTATATACCTTTTTAGAAAATTGTAAATCTCTTTCCAATCATCAATATTCTTTTTTGTTTTTATAGATTGTACTTGCTGTGAGGAAAAATGATACTTTGCAAGTTCGCGCCATACTCTCTGCTCCCTAACTATTACTGCCATTTGTTCACAACTTTGGGCACTGGCTAGTAGATCTCTGTGGTCTGATAATCTTAATACAACTTCACGAATACATTCTTCTGGAAGCTGTAAAAATTGTGGTTTTACTTCCGAACCCGGTTCGCAAATTTGCATTTTTCCAGCTAACGCAAGTATATGATCAATTTTCTTTCCATGTTGATGCCAAAGTAATTGTGATCCTAAAGGTCCGCCCCAACATGCGGTTCTTTCAGCTACGCTAACAGCCCTTACTTTACTAATAAGTCGTCTTAAAGCTCGTGGATTGTGTTGGTTTGTTGTAGCATATGCTGCAACTTCTTCTAACATTACTAAAAGAACTTTTTGAGCACAACCAGACAGCGCTGTCATCTGTTGACCCATTAGTAAGTCAAGTAATCCACAAATATAATTGAATCGTCTCACGTCGCGTACTGCGCTTTTGAAGTCTAATCTCTTCACTGCTTCATCAAATTCATTGAAACCGGCAATCTGTGGATATAAAATATAAATACATTATTTTTGATTCATCTTCTACGATATATTACCTCACGCGTACATTTAATGGTGATATGACAATGAGGTTGGACAGTTTCAGTTTCGGATTCTTCATTATCTTCCGAACTTTTCTGCCTACGAAACAGAGTGAAGAGAAATTTGAATATTTAATAATAGAATGATTCATGGGGTTTTCGGAAATAGTACCAACATGCTATGGGAATTACATTATTCTTTTATGTGCAATACAATTTTTCTCGTTTCTTCCGAAGTTCTCTTATAGGTATACTTTTATTATAGATATACTGTGTACATAATTTTATTTCTCTATTGTATAATTATATTGTATATAGTACAATAACTTATAATCTTCTTGGTTTAAAATATGTTATTTTACAACCTATAGCTTAAGCGAAACCAAATAAAAGGTTTAAATAAATATATAGGTTGCGGTATTTTTTGAAATTGTGGGAATTACTTATTATATAGATACATTTATTTTGCAATGCATTAAACCAATATCAATCGTAGAGACGAAAATTAACGATAATTTTTGATGTTATTCAATATATATACAGTTTTCAAAAGAGTAATCTTTCTTTGGTCGCGGATACCTTCCAATACCACTTTCTTGGGCGGATTTGTATATTCCCACTTCTTTTGATCACATTTAAAGTGTTTATATTGTATATTTGAGGTTCTGTTGTTATTTAGCCGTAACCACAGCCAGATATTTCTCTTTCTATAAACTGTACCTGTTCATGATACTTTATTATAACAAAATATGAAATATGTTTAGTAGAAACAAAAATTGTTTATGGTCGTCTAAATTTAAAAATGGATATTCATTTTCTATTAAAAGTAAAACAATTACATACACATATATTTTAAATTTTCTTGTAAACAATATCACTACACGTCTATATCTAAAGTTAATTAGGATATATTTTAGAAACCATAAATACAATAGAATAATAAACAGCAGGGAAATATATATATATATTGAAAGAGTGTATCTTCAACAGTCACAATGTTTTATATATTAATATTTCAATCACATTCTATATTTTCTGCTATTTTTTTGGAAAAATATTGTTCATCAGAATTTACCTTACGATTTTTAAAAAATAGACGATTTTCATATATTTTTCGTGTCTTACAAAAAAACATCTACATCTATTGTCTCTCCAACAGAAATACTTTTTGTGTTGGGTAACTCGTAAGAAAAAATGATGTATTGAGAGATCTCGACTTCTGGCGGGGTATTTAAAAGGATCATATTGTCCTATTCATCTACTTAGAAAGCATTTACTTAAATAATTATTTAATTCTCTAGCACAATGAGCTGGTTTCGAATTTCTTCTAATATTGCAAACTTAATATTTTGTTTCCCTAGTAAAACATGAAAATGTATGAGATTCAAATTTAAATCTTGCCCCAGTAATTTTTTACACTTTCTTTATTTTTTAAAAAACTATGTATAACTATGTAAAACTATGTATAAATCCAGAACCTTTTTTCTATTAAAACTTATGTTGTTAAATTCTGATTATTTTTTCAAAAGAATTAAAAAAGTTAACATGTTGAAAATGTAAAGATTGTAAAAAATCTATGGCAAATCTTAGGAAAAGTACTGTATAGAATATTAAATATTAGAAACTAACGTCAAATATAAAATAGATTTATCTATAAGCTCTTATTTTAAACATATTTTTGGAGACATTAATATTTTAACATTAACACGTTATTGAAGAATAATAGCATTTAAATTTAGAATAAACATTTATTTAGATATTTTCATATTACTTTCAATCAAGAAATTCTTAATGATTTTTACATTTCTATGACCACAATTTTAATATAAACAAGTTAACTAATAAAACATTTTTATAGTAATGAAATTATAAAATTCTAAAACTACGTATAAGACATACATATATTATAATGCATATGGATGTCTGGAAAAAATTCTATATTGTCGAGGTCGTAATTAATTTGATATTGTTTATTTACGTTTATTAGAAACTTGGCAAGTATGAACCTACTTCATATATTTAAAATATAAATAATAAAAAAAAGACAAGAGTTTGCTGAAAGCTGGTAATTGAAAGTAACATTGAATTACTGTGAACAAAGGAATCGCAATTTAAATCGATTTGTAGTTCTGTATGAATTTTGATACAATTATACTCACTTTAACATTCTGCAGTGTTCTAAGTCTTTCTTTTTTTCCCAACCCTCTTGTGTTTTAACCCAGGCTTCTCCTGGAGATCTCCAATCTTTCGATATAAATGGCATATTTGAAACTACCATTCACTCTACACACTTTCGCAGCTGAGATGTAAACACATACAATAACACAACACAGCTGTTTCGTCCAGCGTTGCCAGTTATATTCGGTTCGTAGCTCGAAGATCTTATTAACTTTCTAATGGTATCTATTCTTAAATTTAAAAATAAATGAGTGCTTGATAGGCCTGGCAGGTAAGTCGTGTGTTTATTATAAACAAACGCTTCCTTTTCAAAAGCATTTTTGTTTTCATATATTTGGCAATATTGTATTATTACTGTATTTTATATATATATATATATATATATATATATATATATATATATGTATATATATATACACCACCAGTCATAATTATTTGAAATACATATATTTTTGCATAAATTTTATATAACTATTTATCACAAATAATTATGCCGATATAATTGTGTATTTATTTATAATTTAAGAAAAGATACATCATTAACTAATTCTGAGAAAATGTCTTTTGCACTTAAGTAAGTTGGTGAAATGGGATCCAGATTACAATGAGGCTAAAAGAGCCATCTAAAACGGAGTAATCAAGGTCATTTTCAACAGAGAGAGAAGAAGCCGAGAGATATAAGAATCAAAATAATGGAATAGACTTCTGAAAAAAAAGTACTCTTGTTCTTAATTTCTTTATAATACAGATGTAGATATGGTTGCAAACATGTTACATTGTTTAACATGGTTGCAAGTGTAATAAAATATAGAACAATTACCCCTGTCCTACGAATGCAATTTAGTGCGGGTAATGCTTTTAAGTTTATGTTTATTATAAATACATGAATTTAAATTTTGTTATTGAAGCTTATAAGAATTTTTTTAGTCAAAACATATGTATGTTCTTATATGCATTTTATTTTATTTATAAAAAATATTAAATGAATTTCAGATATGGTTCCATTTAACTATACTGTTGCAACATCGGAAATAATTATTTTTTTCAGTAAATTATTTTATGATTTTGATATAGCATTGCATTATTCATCGTCTTAAATAAATTTATGATGCAGAATTCCTGTACTATCACTCCACATTAACTTTAGCGTTCAGCAAAAATTGTTTTATATATAGAGTGAAAAGAAAAATTTAAACGCATTAGGCTTTAAAAATGGATAGAACACAAATGAATGTATAGAATACTTATGAAAAATAATTGTTCTTGACCCACAAAAATGAAGATACAACAGAAAATTTTTTAGTTTTATTAGAAGTCAGAATCAGGAATATCAATTTCACTTGCACTCAAAATTTTCTTCCTAGTTTAAAGCTCTCTCATATTTTATAGATTAGTCATAAATTTTGTAAAGATTCTATCATGATATCAACCTGAGCTATGAAGTTTTCAGTAGAGAGGATAATTCAAATAAAACATACATGTTAGCAACTTTTGTCCCTTTACTCCCTTGCACTTGTCAGATAATATAATACCTATGAATTTAATAATTATAAACTGTCCATTTGGCTAGACAAAAATAGTGGTTGTAAACTTGAGGAACATGTGCTCTTTGTAGTTGTTTAGTTGCGCAAGAAAAATTTTTTTTCCACGGTATGTGATATTAATATTTATATCCGCTAAAATTTTAATTATACCAGTGACGCTTTCTACAAATGCTATATATACAATCAAATATAATATTTTGGTAAGTTGCATATAAATATTTTTAGTGTAATTCTATGGAAAACTAATAGTGCAACGGATAAGCTTTGATTATTTAAAAAATCAAATTTCAAGTATTGTTCAAAATGAAAAAAGTAGGAGAAGATATAATAACAGTATGTGTTTGGCTTTTGACTGAGGATCCAGGTGGAGCACTGCGATTAATTATCTGCTGACGATAATAATCTCCAACAATATTCAATAAATGACAAAACGGTATGGTAGAGAGAAAACTTAAATATCATTTTAACTACAATGTAGAACAACTAGTAGATTCACTTTCCGTTAGCACCTTTGATCTTTAAGAAAAATTTATATTTTTTATGCCTATAATAGTTTTGAACATGACTCCACGCACATCTATTGTAAAGCACAAAATTTTAAGCTGTATTGTACATTATGAACATTTATTTTGAAAACAAAATATTAGATTACGTAAATTTAATTTAAGAAATACAAAAAAATGCTATAGAATTTATAGTTTATTATAGTACTACCATTATATATTAGATGGGCTGCTTCACAAATGTATGTATAAAACTTATCAGAGCTACCATCTTTTCGACCGATAGTGTAGGAATAATAGGGACATGTGAAGAGAACTAATGTAGTATGAATATTTTAAATTAGAGATTAACTGTGTACAGAGTAAATTATAATATGTGTGGATTATTTTATAATTATGTCTGTCTTAAATGGATATTTGCTTTAATATATGTAAATAATTTTGTATCTCTATTCACACATTTTCACATGAAGTGATGCGCAAATTTTTTATCTTTTTTTGGTGCTCTGAGGTAAGTGTTTAGTTATTTTCCTACTAGTTTTGTTTGCTTATATCTTTTAACTTAATATATTCCTCATCTTCCCATATTATTAAACCAGTTTCCTCATATTCATGCAAACTCCCCCCAAAAAACAAAGTTAATAGATATAACCGATTCCTAAGATAAATGAATTTTGAAAGTTCAGTTCTGTTAATTCAATATTTGGAATTGCGTATTCATTTCATTTTAGATTTATCACTATTATCGCAAATAGACTAATCCATTTCGCTTCCTCCTGAGGTACAAAAAATGGTAGATCAAGGTTCTTATACAAAAGAATATAACACATGTGAACCATAAATTTAACATCCAAACTGCTAGAAGATCTTAAATTAAAAGCTTCGCAAATTAGAGCAAACCATTCAGAAAGTTAATATCTTATTACAGATTTACTGCCTTTTTTTGTATATATTGAATCTATTAATAATAATATGGATTAATTAAGAGACATGCAAATTGGA
This sequence comes from Dermolepida albohirtum, assembly GCA_031893035.1. Lineage (NCBI taxonomy): Eukaryota > Metazoa > Arthropoda > Insecta > Coleoptera > Scarabaeidae > Dermolepida > Dermolepida albohirtum. The sequence continues at coordinate 44,083 of JAVIWB010006959.1, read as the reverse complement.
TATAATAATATACAGGATATAAAAAAAATTAAAAAGATAGGCAAAAATAAATTAGAGATTCACGTGTCTAAAGTATACGAATGAATTTCTTTCGTCAAATTTTTTTTTGAAAAATAATTTAAAAGTATATCCTCTCAATTAGTGTCATGTAAAGGAATTTTGAGACAAATCCTCCAGATGTCGAAACCATTTTAAAAAACCTTAAAACTACTGATGATCTTAGCCGTTAAACGTATACGCAAACTAGAGAAAGCAGATAATAAAATTAAATGGGTAAATTCTGCATTGGTTATAGTCACATTTTGTGTCAGAAATTTGCCAAATTATTGTACCCTTTCTTATACTGTTCGGGTTCAAGAGGTGTTTATTCCGTTGGCAATATAATGTAGAAACTGTTGTTGATATGGGCACGTTTCTACACAGTGTAAAGCAAGAAAAAGATGTCCAGCATGTGCCAAAGAACATGTTCTAACTGAATTTGATGTGTCGCAATCTCCTATTTATATTTTTTTCCGTCAAAACCATCTCTGTACGGAAGAAGCAACAAAATACAAACACAATCTGTTCCGAATTTATTTATCAAGGATAAATTAGAATATTTATGTAAAAGAGACTTTAATTATCAGGCCAAGAAACAATCTTCAATTATACCATTTACGATTTCCAGACCTAAATGGAATTCATCCCCAATAAATATTATTTCACAGTTGCCATCAACTCTAACGCGTTTTCTAAAATTGTACAACACAAAAAGCATTTTTCATTTACTAGATTTATGAATAATTTTCAAACACGCTCACTGATTCAGAAGAAAAGTTCTTATGAAAATAATAGATAACAGGTGGGGCAATAAGTATCACCTTATTGGAAAGTGCTGCCATTTTTGCAAATGGCATCGTATCTCATGTTGGTTTTGCAATTCGTGAAATAGAGACGTGCGAAATTTATAGTGAATAATGAATGAATCGATATACACTCAAGAACGTGCGATGATTGTGACAATGTTTACGCGCAATAGTTCGTTAGTGGTGTTAACGCAACGCGAATTTCGGTGAAAATATCTCAATTGTGCAGCGTCCACAGCGCAAATAATTCGACGTTTAGCGTCCCGATTTGAAGAGAGCGGCACAAAAAGGAATAGGCGAAACTCTGGAAGGTCCTGAACCAGCCGTTCGACTGAAAATATCGAAGCAACACGTGAAAATGTGGTAGAGAAACTCGTAACATCCACAAGAAAACGTGCTTAACAATCGCACATTTTGGCAGTGGACTTAAAAATGTTCCCATACAAAATTTAGGTGGTTCAAAAGTTGTTACCAAACGACTGTGGTTCCCATTTAGAATACAGTCGCAAAATTTTAGATCTCAACGATGAAGTGGATGATTTTTCATCAAAATTAATCATGAGCAAAATTCTTGGTTCTAGGAGACGGAAAATTCACGAATAATTCATGAAGCACCACTACACTCTCTCAAAGTTACCGTGTGGTGTGCACTTACATCAGAAAACTGAGTGACCGATGGTAACGCTATTACGGTGAACGGCGACTGCTATAAAGCCACGCTGACTGAATTTTTCTTACCGGAAGTTGACGATCTGCATTTGGAGGACATGTGGTTCCAACAGGACGGGACCACCTATCTTACTGTACGCGACACAGTGCGTATTTTGAAGGATGCCCTCTGAAATCTCGCGTTATTATTAGTTTCAAATAGTTGAGTTTTATTCTATTTTACAATGTATTTTAAAATTAAAATTGAAAGTTATTTATACAATTATTTTGAATTAGCTAGTGTATGACTTCTTTTAGTTCACACTCCTGAGGAAGCTGCAAAGGTTTGGCAGCAAAATATAGAGTATCGAAAAGTAAAATTGTTTGACCCTTTGTTCAACAGACCGATACACCTGATAATAGTTACGTTTAAGGTAATATGAGTACGGTCGATTATACAGTCCTTGCTACTATATATATTATATATATATATATATATATATATATACAATATATTATTTAAAATAACAGTTGGGTCATATTTGCAAAAGTTTGTTTTAAAATTTACAACAATTTTGTTAGAAGACATTTATTTTGTTGACGGCATACCAAAATATTGAACACCATTAGAGATAAAACATATTTATAAAATAATTTGTATATCACTTTCACATAGTAAAATGTAAAAATACTTTTGTAAACATTATTAAATAACTATCAAATAGTATTTTAAAAATGTGAATACAAATAAAAAGACATTAGTATTGTGTAGGAAAATATCTTGAAACAGCAGAAAATGCAAGTACACTAATGTTTATTATTCCATTGTCTTTTTTAATGTAACTTTTAATAAATAAAAATGTTTATAACAACTACAAATTACAAAATAAACCTAAGAATACTAATTGCTCATTTTCTTTTGCATAATTCAAGAGAAACGTATCACTATAACAGTAATTACGTTGAACAACTGTATAGAAAATAATATAATAAAATATTTTATAAATTACTAATAAACCTTTTCTTTTGTTATTTCTGTACAAAAATAAACAACAAAATACGTATATAACAATTGAAAAACCAACACATTTACGAGGTTCCAGAAGTAACTGACCCAACAAAGGAAACACAAAAATTTTGGAAAGAAATATATTTATTTTACAACATAATCTTATTTCAGCTCTATACACTTTTTCAAGCAATGTTCATTAAGTTCAATACCCTTTTTATAATAAGAACTGTCTTGCTCCTCAAAATAGCCATTAACTGCTGACATCACTTCTTCATCGTTGAAAAATCTTTGACCTCCGAGCCATTTTCTCAAGTTTAGGAACGGAAAATAATCCGAGGGGGCTAAATCTGGCGAATATGGTGCATGAGGTAGCAATTCAAACTTTATATCATTAATTTTGGCTATTGCAATAACAGATTTATGAGCTGGTGCATTGTCTTGGTGAAACAACACCTTCTCCTTAGAAAATGCGGCCGTTTTTGCTCGATTTCTTCGCTCAAACGTTGCAATAAGTTCGCATAATACTCGCCGTTGATAGTTTTCCATTTTTTAAAATAGTCAATGAAAATTATTTCACGCGAAACCCAAAAAAACCGATGCCATGACCTTGCCTGCAGATGAAACGGTTTTCGCCTTCTTTGGAGCCGGTTCTCCCTTTTGAGTCCACTGTTTTGATTGTTCTTTTGTCTCGGGTGTGAAGTGATGGACTCATGTTTCATCCATGGTTATGGATTCTAATACATATTTCAAACAACTACCGCCATCTTTAGGTCAGGCCGGGTACTTTTGGGACCATCTCCGTAGTTGCACTTTAAGAACCATTGGATACCTTTTCTGGAATAAACAAGTTTAAGAATAGGAATTTGTAGCAACTTCCTTAATAATCATCATACAAAATTTCCTATTCTGTGATAAATATTTGCTTAATCTTTTTCAAGTTGAATTTGATGGAGCCTGTGGTTGATTAACTTAATCACTAAGGTTGATATATAACCCCTTTCCACATTAACTTTCGTAATTCTGCATACGCATTTCGACAACTAAGTTGTCATCATCATGTACGGAAACAAACTCCGTACGCGATCTGTACCGTCGAGAACCAAAATGTACACTTTGGTTCTCAACGGTACAGATTGCGTACGGAGTTTGTTTCCGTACAGGTATTTTTCGCCGTGGTTTACCAGGTGCGACACTTTGCAATTATCTGCTGATGATGACAACCTAGTTGTCGAAATACATATACAGAATTACGAAAGTTAATGTGGAAAGGGGTTATATATCAACCTTAGTGATTAATCTTTTTCAAAATAAACAGTATTTTTGTATAATCAGGTTTCTTTTTTTTTAAATATTTAAAAATGAAAATTTTGGTTTCATGCTGCTGTAGTGTTTTCTCTAAAGTTTAGTAAAACGTTATAACGCATTCGTTGCTTATTTTGTACAATAAATTATAAATTTAGATTAAGTTTTTTAAAGAAACAATTTCTCGGACTGTTAACAAACCCTATGTGACGATTAAAAATGCACATATTGTTAATACTTGGCCATTGTTTCATTTGCTAGTAAATATAGCAGCAACAATATAAGTATGAATATGTAATTGTCCATGAGTTTGTGGAACAGATTACACAAGAACAATATGTAATTTAATATTTAAATGATAATTTTATATATGTATATTTATAATTCAAGACTAACAGAACTGCCAATGAAAAGTTGCATACCAGACAGGGTAGTGGTACTCTGTTTTCTTAATGTACATGTTTTGAATATAAACTTTTATTTTTAACCACTCCTTGTTCTGAAGAAGTTGGAGATTTTGTTCTTTTACTTCCACGCATTCTCCTTTTTTGGAATTTTTTTTGTTTCTAATTTGTTTTGCATAAGAAGTACTAAGACCTTTTGTTAATTTTTTTGCCTTTTCTTTTTTTTGGAGTTTCTTTGTTTCTGTTTTGCAGACTTTGCAGACTTTTTGCTCATCTGTCTATGGTATTAGTACTTTACATTTTTTACTAAAATTTTTATGACAGTATTTATTCTCACGTGCATTATCCTCTTCTTCGGAGTATGTCTTACAGAAATTTATAAATCTTTATACTGTTCACATTCTTAGTCTAACGTTTATTTTCGCTGTTTGGTATACGTCATCGGGTAATTTGTAGTAATTTTTATGTACTGCTACAGTGTGGCCCACGAATGTCACTAACTGATCGATATCTGTTTCAGACATGCCGAATAATTGCGTGAGTGTGGCAAGATGCTTTCTAAGGCTCGTAGATATTATCACTTGTGGATACTTAAACTCTTGACGAAACAGTATACTTTCTTAATACCTTATAACCGCAGACTGGTTCGATGGTCTTTGGATTTCCAAATAAATATAAATTATCTTTATTAAAAATATTCTTTCGGTATTTCAATAGAATATTAATATGCTCTTCCACATCACTGCTGAACAACACCAGAAAGCCTCAGTCTCTCTTCCTTTTAATCACAACATGTCATCAGTTTCTGTAGTGGAAATTTCTGAAGCGTCATAACTCTACGAAAAACTTTTTAAAAGTGTAAGATATGTAATTTTTTCCTTCCTGAGTCATTGCAGCAGCATTTACGATTGAAATAAAATATTTGTTACGCCTCCCTATACACTGTATACACATAAGCACTGAAGCCCATGAATTTTCAAATACGTGCCGTGCCAATGAAAAAAAATAGAGCAACACAAAATAAAACACTAAAGGCGCTAATTGAAGAAAACTCAAAGTTAATTTCTAAATAACGGACTCATTTATTAGCATGAATTTAATGACTAAATGGACAATCCTGGTATATAAGATTTTCAGAATTATTAATATAATTACTAGGATCTAATTAATGGCTAAATGGGCTATTCTGGTAAGGAAGATCTCAGAATTATCAATGTAATTGCTAGCATAAAGATCCTTAATAATATAGATCCAATTATTGGCAGGCAAACAATAACATTACCGTAATTATTAGTATGTTGTCAATGACGTAAGTCTGAGCAATATTAGTATATAATATATATATATATAATAATATTGATCAAATGGTTGGTATTTAATCAATAATATTATTATAAGGATAACAAATAATCAATGACTTAAATATTAGCAATACTAGTAGATAGATATCTAGTAATATTGATCTAATGGTTGGTATTTAATCAATAACATTACTCGAATGTAAATAATCAACGACTTAAATATGAGTAAAACTAGTAGATAGATCTTTAGTAATATTGATCTAATGGAAATGAATTTAAAGTCAGCTTCCGCTTCATCAGCAGTAATTGTACCACATATTCTTTTCTTTTTCAGCACTAATACAATAGCAATATCACATTGTTTCAATGTCGTTCTTATATTAAGAGCAAAAGAAGGCGTTCCGTAATATTCTTTTTCTGTTTTATGTTTGGCAATAGTTTTTGTAACTGAAGCGATTAGGTCAAAATACTTTATTTTAATTAACGGCACACCTCTTTTCATTCCTCTTAGGAGTTTTGCCAATGCTAATTATATGACAGAATAAAAATTTGCGTTAACAGATCCACAATAATAACACTTTAAAAAATCTATTATAAGTTGTTTATGTCTTATCGGTCTTATACACTTATACTACTGGCTTTCATAAGAGTGTCTTGTCAAAATAATCTAATCTAATGATTTAGCATATGCATAAGTATTTTACCCAATAATTTTACTAACATAGAAAACATTTGCGTGCATGTAAATAGGGTAAAGTAGCCCAAGAGTATGGAGCAGTTAATTTTTAGTAAAATTTGAAATTTAATTAGGTATTGCCATCTACTGAGGATTTCTGGGATATTTTCATATTTATTAAAATTAGTTTGTAATACGGATTCCTGAACAGTGTTGCCACAGGTGAGGAAATTTCCCCAAATGTGAGGAAAATCAATGAATTAATTTTTATTTTGAGGACAATGTGGAGAAGTGGGGAAAATGGCACCGTAATGGGGAATTTTAAAATATTAGTTATACTTTGGTTTATGTAACGATTGTAGTATTGTTTAAAAACTGAATATTTTATTACAATTTTAATATTTTGGATTCAAAGCTCGGTAACATCTATCGGAGCATAGTTGTGACGTAGTTAATGAAATTCCTACCCAATTATAGTTCTCATCGTATCATTTTGATTGTATCAATTCGGGTATTTACCAGTTATCAGGTTTCATTCAAAATTCAGTCTTGTTGGAGTTTGTATTGTTGTTTCTTTTCATTTTATTGTTGGTTTATACATAGCATCTGCTTATTTCTTCAAATGGTAAATATATTAAGTTAAGATTATATGCATTAAGTATTTGTGTGTTACTGTTAAACATGTATTTCAGACGTCTACCAGTGACGATAAAAACGCTCACAGATTGGCTCAAATACGAAAAAAATCAAAAAAAAACTGTATATCACAAGTACCAAATTGCTTGGGAATCACATGAACTCTTTAAACTGTGGGTACAACCTAGTAAAAAAGGTGATAGATATTTTTTTTGTAAATTTTGTACAACTGATTATACATGTGGAAAATCAGAAATAATGAAACATATTAAATCAAAGAAACATGCAAACAATGCCAATAAATATAAAAGTATGCAAACATTGGACAAAATGGTTGATGAGTCAACTAAATTAGTGCATATAAACGATCCAGAGAAAATTAAATTAGAATATGTTACTTTTTAGCTGAACATAATATATCAATTAATGTAGCTGACCATTTAGTTAACCTAATAAAAAAATTAAATTTAGATAAAGAGGCTATTCAGTGTACAACTTGTAGCAGAACAAAAGCTACAAATATAATTAAAAATGTAATTAGCGCTCATGGTAAAGAAACAACTATGCAATTTCTACGAGAAAATAAATTTTCCTTAGTAATTCATGAATCAACTGATATAGAAACTATGAAAAATTTAGCCTTAATAGCTAGATTTTGCAAGAACTTTAAAGTGCGAGATGTGTTTTTACGAATATTTCAAGTTGTAAATGCTACAGCTGTTAATATGTACAACATTATATTAAAAGTGTTTAATGACAATAATATTCCCTATAAGAAAAATTTAATAGGGTTTGCTGCAGATGGTGCCAGTGTTATGACAGGTAAAACGAATTCAGTCAGTCAATTATTAAAAAAAGATGTACCTAATTTATTTATTTTAAAATGTGTTTGTCATTCATTTGCCCTCTGTGCATCGTATGCAGCTTCCAAAATGCCAGCAGAAATTGAAGAATTAGCAAGAGATACATATTCATATATGAAACATAGCTATAAAAGAACTGAAGAATTCAAGCAGTTTCAATTGTTTGTTGAGGCAAAACCTTTGAAGTTGCTTCACCCTACACAAACAAGGTGGCTGTCATTAATTGGAGTGGTAGAGCGTATTTTAAATTAGTACTCTGCATTAAAATTGTATTTTACATCTGAGTTTCTAAATAAAAAAGAGAATGCTGTGGAAAAAATATATACATACTTAAATAATGACTTAACTAAGTTGTATTTTCAGTTTTTAAAATATGCTCTAACATTATTTACAACATTAAATGAAAATTGTCAAAGTGAATCTCCAAAAATCCATACTTAACGTAACAGAATAATTCAAATTTATTGAACTATACTTGATAACTATTTAGATCCGAATTATTTGAAAAGTATATCTATTGAAGAAGTTCAATTTAAAAATCCAAATTCTTATGCAAAATTGGTCGACATGTGTTTTGGGCATTTAGTAGCAGTACGCTATACAACACCTCAGTAAGTCCCTTAGAAATAAAAAATTTCAAACTCGGATGTTTAGAATATTATATAGAAGCAGCTCATCAAATATACCAACGATTCCCGTTAAAGGGAGAAATATCATTAATTTTGGAAAATATGAATATTGTAGATCCACAATATTTCAAAGAAAAAAGACCTCCATCAGTATCACCTTTGGCCATACACTTTCCTCATGTTTTCAGCAATTTATAAGCAGTTGATACAGAATGGCGCTTATTAAGAAATGAGCCATTGGTAGAAGAAATTAACGAAAGTGATATAAGTTTATTTTGGAGCAAAATTCGAAACGTTATGAATGCAGATGGGACAAAAAAGTATCCAGAAATACTTAAGTTAATAGAGTTAATTTTAATTCTACCACACAGTAGCGCTGCTACCGAACGTCTCTTTTCTACTATTAACTTAAACAAAAATAAAGTACGTAATAAGTTAACTACTTCTACACTAACAGGCATATTACATACAAAAACAGTAATAGGAGAAAGAAATTGTTATGCATTTAGTATTAATGAAACATTATTAAGTAGAACTATTGTTTGATTGTTTAAGAATAAAATGACTGAAAAAGAAATTAATTTTATAAACGTGTACACATCTTGTATTTATAAATATATTATTTTAAACATTAAATTGTTTCATTTGATGTAAATCAAATAACCAACATGTAGTTGTACGTACACACACACGCACTCCCACACCCACACGCGAGGGTGGGTGTGGGAGTGCGTGCAGAGAGAGGGGGAGAGGGAGAGAGAGTTTGACACACAGAGACAGACACCACAAATACAGACACGCACATACACACAGAGAGAGAGGGAGAAAGAAAGAGATAGGAGAGAGGGAGATAGAGAGAGAGGCACACGCAGGGAGAGAGACACGCACAAAACACACACACCCGCATACAGACATACACAGGCACACGGCACAGGCACACAGCACTGACACAGGCACACAGCACAGACACACACAGCCGCACACAGATACACACAGACAGACACCACACATATAGATACACACACACACACAGAGAGAGAGAGAGAGAGGGAGGGAGAGAGAAAGAGAGAGGGGAGAGGGAGAGAGAGGCACACGCAGAGAGAGAGAGAGACGCACAAAACACACAGACACACACACGCATACAGACATACACAGACTCACAGACACAGACAGACACATAGACAGACACACAGGCACACAGCACAGACACAGGCACAGACACACAAGCGCACACGGATACACACAGACACATTTTGTGACAATACTTGTCCTAAAATCCGGTGCTCCGCCTGTGGCACTACACCGGATGTATCCTAACCTTAACTTTGACTTGCAAAACTAACTATCTAACCTAGACTAATCTTATTTAAAACTCTAAATGGGGCCTAGCTTGCGTACTACTTAAGTATTATTTCCAGTTCCTGCGTAAGTAGTCCGCCAATTATATATTATACTTCATTCACTTAAATGTCCAATACTCTTTCACGCACATCCCTTCAGGTAGAGATGCCGATGAATCGTTCTTCACCGTCGTCTTGTCACGCTCGCCAGTTCTGGTCTTCCTCGTTCCGGTGGAATCTCTCCGCCGCCTCTCCTCCTTGTGGGATATTGGTCCCCTGTAACAACAGAGAACTAGGTAGCTTCTCCACTCAATACGTTCATTCGGACATTCATTCCGCAGGTGTAAAATCGCTCTCACTGTATACGTCGCGCCAATGTTTGAATGTGTTGATATGTCGCCCGTACGGGTGTTCGTGCAATGTATTCGTAATGTGTGTGTGCGCGCGCATGTGTGTGTGTATGTGCGGGCTTGTCTCTCATTCATTCATACGAAAAGTAAAATAAAATAAAATTATTACTTAACTTATCCCACTTTGTACCTGGTTAGTCATCGTGGTCGTCTTCCTGGAGGTGCCTCCTGACATTCGTGCCCGTGTGTGTTTGTGTGATTTCGAGAACGCCTTTGTGTATATAATGTATGCTGGCGTGCTCGTGATGTGGGATCTCGTCGCCACCACGCTTCCAGGTAGATAGAACTCCGATCCTCTATGCAACGTCTATGCAACTTCCTCCGTGGTCGTCGTTCTAATCCCTCCAGCAATCGTGGCTATGTATCCGTACGGGCAAGCGTGTAATTGTGTATTTGCTTGTCCGTGTCTTAGTGTAAGTGCTCGTGCTGTGTGTTCGTGTACGGATGTTTCGCGATCCTTGATACCACCCCTGACGACTTACAAGGTAAGCTCGTTCGCCCACTCCGCGTTCGCGAACTCGCTATCGGTGGTCATGCTTCAGCCGCTGAAGTTTTTCAGCCGTGGCGCTGAAAAATCGCCACCATTCTTCATTCTCGCTGTCGTTTGTCTTCAACGCGAAACGGACACTTGTAGCCGGCTACCTAAACCGGGCCAACGTTTAAATTGGGGAGCGCGACAATTTATTGTAAAGAAAATGTTAAATATCTAGGTGTAATAGTGGATGAAAAATTAAACTTCAAGGAGCACGTCCAGTAAGCAACAAGTAAAGCGAGAGAAATAACCAACAAGATAGGCGCGGCTGCAAAAAGCAATACTGTATGCAGCGCCGATATGGGCTGATTCTTTAAAAGTCAAGGAGGCGAAGAAAATAATAGGATCGCAAAGGATTTCTGCAATCAGGGCTGCAAGGGCGTACGCGACCACGTCGGCGGAGGCCGCGGCAACGATCGCGGGATTGTTGGCCGCGGATATACGAGCAAGAGAACTCGTCAGAAGAAGAGACGCGGTTAGACTGGACAGGCAGAAATTCGAACAATGTACAGGATTGGACATTGACCCAGAGGATATTGAGAGCAGCAAACGAATAACAACGGAGATACATCCTGCGGAAATGGGCACAGTCGATTTCTCGCGGGAAGAGGATGTGCGGGAGAAGACGAGAATAAGTATCTATGCCGATGGATCAAGGAGCGAAGAAGGCACGGGTGCGGCGTTCGTTGTATATGCGGGCGACGAAGAGATTCAGAATAAAAAAATCAAGCTAGCCGATATTTGCGACAATAGGCTATTTGACTAATTTTGAGAAATTGTTTTAAATTATTGTTTATTATATAATAAGGACATATCATTGATATTTCCGACATATCTATTGTATTATCAATAAAAATCAATGTTGAAGTTTAAACGTCCAAGACCGCGCCAAAAACGCTGTTTGTGTAATGGCGCTGGTCATATGGCATGCGTGACGTCACAGGCTAGGACGGGATAAGTAAATCAAGAAGTAAACCTGAATAAAACAGCGTCGCTGAAGTTAATTTCATGTTTTCTTCAAATTTATTGGATAGAATGGGGTATAAATGGTGTGTAGTGCCACAATGTACAAATACATCTATAAAGAGTTCACACAAACTGTTTGTTTCTGTTCCAAAGAATTCCCAAAGCATGTTATTTTTTAATCCAGTTGTTGCATAAACATACAAATATAAAAGTAGAACACATTTTGTTATGCTTGAAAAAAATTAGATTGAATAACACATTTTCTGAATTAGAGGATAATTTTGGAATATCACTATCTTATGCTAGTAAATTGTTTTTGCGAAATATACCTATAATAAGTTGTTTTTTAAAACCCTTTATCATAAACTTAGACAAAAAATTAATTAAAAAGAATCTCCCAATTGCATTTAGACATAACTATCACAATGTGAACTGCATCATTGATTGTTTAGAAATCGATGTACAAATACCATCAAAGGCTCTTCATCAGTCACTGACATGGTCAGAGTACAAAAAGGGGAATACGGTGAAGTATTTAATATCCTGCACTCCGAATGGTTTGGTTAATTATATTTCAGAAGGGTTTAGGGGTAGAACAAGTGATGTTACCCTACTAGAAAACTGTAACTTTCTAGATGGGTTAGAACAGGGAACTTGTATCTTAGCTGACAGAGGCTTTAAGCACCTTGAACAGGCACTTCATCAAAAAGGCATGCAATTATTAAGGCCACCCAGTGTAAACGCTGGTGTAAAACTATCAAAAACAGAAGTTCGACAAACTAAAATAATTGCTAGCCTGCGAATTCATATTGAGAGGGTGATAAGGCGATTAAGAGAATTCCATATACTAAAGCAACATTCAGTTATAAATAATAACATTCTCCGTGTACTTGATCATGTCGTTATTATTGCATGTGCTCTAATAAATTTGCAGGATTCTCTTATTAAATAATGTAAATATCTAAATAATGTAAAATAAAATAGTAAAACAAGAAATACAGAATGGTTTTTTATTTATCATAAACTGGTGTTACTATACAAAATAGGATATATATTTGTTTTCCAGAAAATAGCTAACGTTTCGCCAGTATCGCCGTGTATGCTAGCCTATGACGTCACCAGAGTTGCCACCAATGACATAGTGTTCCCGTTACAGATAAAATTTCAAAAATTATGAGATTGTTTTTTGTGTAATTTGTCAAAGATAAACATAATTTAGTATAAAATAAAGTGAAATATGTTCTTTTACGATATTACCCGATAGGATGACCACATATTGTGGTATATTTTTAATGTAGTCAAATACCCTATTACCAGGCGGAACTGGTAGCCATAAACGAAGCAATTAAATATTGCAAGGAAATGAAAATAGGGCAGACAACATTGTTTGCGGACAGCCTCTCTGCTCTGCAGGCGTTAAAAAGTATGCGGAAACCCACGGAATTGTTGTTAGAAACATGGAAGATGATACGAGCTGGGAACGTGCAGCTCAAATGGACACGCGCGCACGTAGGAACCGCAGGAAACGAAAGGGCAGACGAAATCGCTAAAGAGGCAGCTACAATGCAGAATACGGACATTTCATACAGGCTCGCATCGGAAAAGACGGTAAAGAACGCGATAACGCGGAAGTAGGAAAACGAATGGCAAGAGATTTATAGGCAGGATTGAGAAGTTTAAAGAAATGAAGGTCGCCTTGTCGTACCAAGCAGTGCAGCTGATAAACGGGCACGGGAATATCAAAGCGTACCTGCACAATATCGGAAAGAGAGACGACCCAAATTGTCATTGTGGTGCGATTGATACGGCGGAACACGTCCTCTTCGAGTGCCCAGACACCGAAGACTGGCGCGAAGTCACAGCGAGGGCAGCTACTGTGGCCGGTCACAGGTGGCCGCTTCGTTCCAAAGACATAAAGGACGAGGAACACGAAGGATGGTGGCGATTTTTCAGCATTTCAGCTGAAAAACTTCAGCGGTTTAAGCGTGACCACCGTTAGAAGGAAATAAAATGATAGTTCGCGAACGAGGGGTGGGCGAACGAACTTGTCTTGTAAGGCGTCACGGGTGGTTCTGCGGAAGTAAGGATCGAAAAGTTCGTACATGAATACACATCACGAGCGCGCCAGCATATAATACACACAGAGGCGCGCCCGCACTCACACTAAAACACGAGCATGCAAACAATACACACCTACACGCTTGCTCGCACGGATACAAAACCACAATTGCGCTCAAACACTTGCGCGACGTATACAAGGTGAGCATTTGTAGATCTACGGAATGAATGTCCGAATGAACGTATTGAGTGGAGAAGCTACCCGGTTCTCTGTTGTTACAGGGGCCCAAAATCCCAAAAGGAGGAGAGATTCCACCGGGAAGAGGAATGCCAAGACTGTAGAGCGAAGACAAGACGACGATGAAGAACGATACATCGGCCTCTCGACCCGAAGGGATGTGTATGATAGAATATTGGACATTTTAGTGAATGAGATTTATAAGTAGCGGACTACTTTCGCAGGGTAGGAGCGGAATTGTGAATAATATTTAAGCAGGACGCGGGCTAGGCCCCATTTAGAGCTCTAGATAAGACTGGTTTAGATTTAGATAGTTAGCTTTGTAGTAACTAAAGATTAAGGTTAGGTTACATTCGGTGTAGTGCCACAGGCGGAGCACCGGATTCTAGGATAATTATTGTTAATTATCTAAGTTTCTTTTCTAAATAAAGACTGTAGCCGGCTACCGTTGCGGTCCTCGCCGTAACTTCGCGCCACCCCTCTGTATCAGGGCATTCGAACAGGACGTTGTTACAGTTTAATTCATTTATTCTAAATTATTTGTTTTATTTACGAAAACTCTGTATAACGTCTGTATTAGCGTTAAAAATCATATATGTTCAACTGCGTATTAGTAGTTCAGTTCTACTCGTTTTCATACAGTTTAACTTTCGTATATCCTGTGTTGTTCAATTATGATTAAGGGTCATTTTTGCATATTGTGAATCGCATCAGGTGATTCTTTTGTTGACACAGCTGCCTGCTAGTTCCCCCCCTTTCCCTTCGTATTTCTCCGCGCCCCGATGAGAGAGCCAGAGACGAACCAGGCGTTGGGGAAGACGGTCACGAGAACGCTATCAGATTAGTGCTCCTTCGTTGAAGGGATTTAAGCACGCATAGAATATTATGTATACGAACCAAACTCTTAATTAATTAATTCAAAACGACGTCTATCATCCCAGCGGGTTCAAGTTAAAACCCTGACCAACACCTGCAGGTATGTCTCTGGCTTCCTTAACGTACTCGTACTATTGTATTGTGATCTATAGGGTTTTTTTTTGCTTGTGTGTCTTCGTCGATTACTGAATTTGCCGTGTGGGATTGCCGTAAGCTTGGCTGCTCCTATGAGTTCGCTCGCCTTCCTGAGATCCTGAAGCCCGGTAACGACACTCACACGCAGCCGAGACAGGTCAGAGAAAATCATATTATTTCTTTTCCTTCGTAAATTATACGTAAAACTTGTATAAGCAATAGAATTAAATTATATTAATCGTAAGTACACAAAATTAACAAGCTACAGATATTTAGTTATTAAAGAGAGAAATTAACGTTAAGACATTGTTGTATCTTCATTTGTTTGTCTTTTTTGTTTATTGTATCTTTAAAATGTTAAATGTAAATTCATACACGGTTTGTTATGCTAGATTGTAACCTGTATAATAAACGCTATATCATTACCTCCAGTCTGGTGTTTTTTTTATTTTGTATCAACCAATTAAGAACCTGCAGTGCCGAAGCACTGTAACAACGTGTTCTGTCGTGTCCGTCGTACCGCAATGGCAATTCGGACTGTCCCTCCTTCCTATCCTGTGCAGGTACGCCTTGAAGTTTCCGTGACCAGTAATCAACTGCACAGCCTAGTACGACAGTGCAACGCTCATCTCACTGAATGTCTTTACGTTGCCTATAAATCGCTTCGTCCAACGTCCATTCTCCGCGTTCTCCCATCTTTCCTGCCATTGATTTTCACCTTTCCGCGCTTTCGCGTTCCTGACGGTTTTCTCGGATGCGAGCTCATATGCAAGTTTCGCATTCTGCGCTGCAGCCGCTTCCTTGGCGATTTCGTCTGCTCTTTCGCTTCCTGCGCTTCCATTTGAGTTGCACGTTCCCATCTCGTATCACCTTCCAGGTGTCCAACAACAGTTCCGTGGGTTTCCGCATGCTCTTCAACGCCTGTAGGGCGGCAAGCTGTCCGCAAACAATGTCGCCCGCCCTATCCTCATTTCCTGACAATACTTCATTGCCGCGTTAATTGCAACCAGTTCTGTCTGGTAGTTGTCTGCCAGCTTAATTCTTCTACTGTGTACTTCCTCTTCGCCCGCGCACACAACGAATGCTGCACCCGTTCCTTCTTCGCTTTTCGACCCGTCAGTATATATATTTATCCCGGTTCTTTGTTCCCGCACGTCCTCATCCCGAGAGAAATCGACCGTGCCCATTTCCGCTGGATGTATCTCCGTCGTAATTCGTCTGCTACTCTCCACATCCTCTGGGCCAATGTCCAATCTAGTACATGGTTCGAATCTCTGCCTATCCAATTTCACCACGTCTCTTCTTCTGGCGAGTTCCTTCGCTCGTATATCCGCGGGCAACAATCTCGCGATTGTGGCCGCTGCTTCCCCGGATGTTGTCGCGTACGCTCTTGCAGCCCTGACTGCAGAAATTCTCTGGGCTCCTATTATTTTCTTAGTCTCCTTGACTTTCAAAGAACCGGCCCATATCGGTGCTGCATACAGCATCGCCGGTTCTATCGCGCCTCTGTAAATTGTCGCTGCTGCTGAGATACCAGGCCATCTTCGCTGCCGCGCCCAGCTTGTTGGTTATTTCTCTCGCCTTGCTCGTTGCGTATTGGACGTGCTCCTTGAAATTCAGTTTCTCGTCTATAATGACGCCTAAATACTTCACACTTTCCTTACAGTAAACGGTCGCGTTCCCCAATTTAAACGTTGCTGGCCCGGCTTACCGAAAAAAAGCGCCTCCGATTTGTTCGCATTAAACGTGAGTTTAGTCGCCCCGCTCCATTCTAAAATTCGCGTTAGGGTTTCGTTTGCGTTGCTTGTACTGTCGCGTCCTTACCAACAAAGTGGTATCGTCTGCAAAAGCAACGATTTGACATCCCACCGGGAGCGGAGGGATGTCCCCTTGTCATTTCCCTTGTGATTTTACTCCCGGTTGCTCCTTAAAAGCCTCCCTATTCGAGAAGTACGCCTCTGCCACCCCTAATAAATTCCGCGTACAATTTTTCGATCACAGCTGATTCGCGATTTGAGGCCACCACGCGTGATCGAAGACCCCACTGATATCTAACATTATGGCCGCGCTATAATTTCCATCCGTTTTCGCGTTTCGCACAAAATTGATCACCATTTCTATGGCGTCGACCGTCAATGTGCCCTTTTTGAAGCCGAATTGATTCCAGTTCATTAACCCGTTCGAGTACACGTGGTACTCGATGCAATTTATTAAGAGGCTGTCCAACGCCAGACACAGACAGAGAGATACACACACACACAGTCACAGACACAGTCACAGACACAGCCACAGACACACAGCCAGACATACAGGCACACAGACACAGCCACACAGACAGACATATAGGCACATAAACAGACACAGACATATAGGCACATAAACAGACACAGACATAGACACAGAAACAAACACAGACAAACAGTAACAGACACACAGACACTCCGACAGACAAACGCATAGACGCACCAACGCACAGACGCACAGAAACGCAGGCACACACTCACACACATACACAGACACACAGGCAGACACAGACACGGACACAGACACAGAGCCATAGACACAGGCACAGACACATACACGCACAGACACGCGCACACGCACACACAGACAAAAACAGAGGCACACACACTACCACACACAGGCACACACACACGCACACACACAAACGCGCACACACACAAACGCGCACACACAGACATGCATGCACACAGACACGCACGCACACACACACACACACAGAGAGAGAGAGTGTAAGTGGGAAATAGTGGGGAATTTTATAGATGTTTGAGTGAGCATTTTGTTGAATAGCATTGGCAACACTGATTCCTGAATCTAGTTCACGACGCATTAGTTATCAAGATTGTAATGTCCTGATTGGTTTATAAATTTAGTGAGCTACGAAGTAAGCAATCATCTGGTAAGTATAATCGATTATAATTGTATCTGCATACCAGTAGAACGACGAAAATGTTGTAGAAGAAATATTTTGTCCGGCATGCAAAGAAATATTTGAAGATCCTTCGACTGAAGATTGGATTCAGTGCCACATATGTCAAAAATGGTGGCATGAATCATGTACGAATTATTCCGAGCGTACAATTTTGAACATTAAAAATAATATTCACAGAGCAAAAGCTTTAACTTCGCGACTTTGAGCATGTCACTCATATGTTTTCAATTATTGTTGATATGTATACACAATAAGTTATCCAAGAATCATACAAAACAAATAATTCAAATTACACTATAAATTATAATTATAAAACATAATAGTAAGTACATAAATTATAATTCAAGACGCCAGACTTCATGAATAACAATTAAAAGGGATAGTTAGATCATATTTATGTTAAGACAACAATGTGGCTATTTATTATTTACTGGCTAGATTTTATATGTACCAGGTGTACCGGAAAGTCATTACCGACAGATGTCGCTCGGTCGAAGTATGCAATGTTATGATTTGACACTTGTCATTTTATTCTACTGGCATCAAGATTCAAAGCCATACATGTAATATTTTGCAAAAGTAACACCGTCATAGATTTATACCTCTTTGAAAATGTCGTGTTTCGTGCCTGAAAAAGTGCATTTGCAGTATGCATTACTTTTCTTATTCAATCGAAAGAACAAAGCCGCTGAAAGTCATCGTTTGCTGGTAGAAACTTACGGTGAGCATGCTTTAATCATGAAAACATATGAGGCGTGGTTTCGACGATTCAAAAGTAGTGATTTCGATGTGCAAAACAAAGAACATTCTGGTAGACCGAAAAAGTTTGAAGATGCGAAACTGCAGGAGTTATTGGAAGATGACCCAACCCAAACTCAAAAACAATTGATAGAAGCGTTTAATGTGGCCCAAGAAACGATTAGCGACCGATTACGAGCAATGGGAAAAATCCATCATGGGATGGGAAAATGGCTGGCACAGCAATTGAATGGCAAATGGGAAATCGAAAAATCGTCTGTGAAATGCTGCTTCAAAGGTTTGATCGGAAGTCATTTCTGCATCGAATAGTGACGGGTGATAAAAAATAGATTTATTTCGAAAACTCTAAACGCAAAAAATCATGGTTATCACCTGGTTAACCCGGCCTATTAACTACAAGGCCAAATCGTTTTCGTCGCAAGATAATGCTCTGTGTTTGGTGGGGCCAGATTGGTGTAGTGTATTACGAACTGTTGAAACCTGGTGAAACAGTTAATACTGATCGCTATCGACAACAAATTATCAATTTGAACAATGCATTTATAGAAAAACGTCCAGAATGGGCCCGAATACACGGTAAAGAGATTTTTACAGCAGGATAACGCGCCGTCTTATGCAGCAAAACCGGTCAAGGAAATTTTTCCATTTTATTGAAAATTATTGATTTTTTTTATTAAAAAGAACAGTAGTGACTCTCCGGTACACCTGGTATATTAGTTTCCATTGGTCCCCACTCTCATTCACCCAATCTGGGTGAATGCTAATGATGGTTCAATTTTTCCATTTTCTTGAAAATTATTGATTTTTTTTATTAAAAAGAACAGTAGTGACTCTCCGGTACACCTGGTATATTAGTTTCCATTGGTCCCCACTAGCATTCACCCAATCTGGGTGAATGCTAGTGATGGTTATGCTTTAAAAGTGGATCAGAAAAATTCATTATTCATAGTTTACATTGAATTTGGTAACAAAAAGTATCTTTAAGAAGGTATATATCTTCTTATATACCGTGCTTTCATATTAAAATGCTACAAACACCGTATCATATTATATTTGGGTCTAGATACCGAATGCCGATCAGAATGTAAAGTGGTGGGGCGCGAGTCAGTCGAATCACAACAACGACTGCCTACCGATTATAGATTAAGTAGTTGTTCGTGGTACTTGGCGGAAGGTCTACCACTGACTGTCCAAATTGTTTACGTCCAAAAATTAATAAATTATAATTACTTTTAACTGTACAATTAGGTATTTTTACAATAAGTTTCGCATTGAACTAAAAGACGTTTTCTAATAAAACGTTTAAAAATTAAAAAAAACTCTTAAAGAAGCTAAAAATTAAAATAACTTCTCGGAACTTAAAAAATACTCTTTAAACAGAAAATAACTATAACTTGCCAAAACTTATAAAATACTTTTTAAATACAGAAAATAAATTCAATTAATTAAATTCTCAAATGTCCCTCCTGCTTGCGCTGAACAGTACCCCAATCTATTATAAAATTCATTTCGAACATTGGCCAGTACAAAAGGATTAATAATTTGGAATTGGTGTTCGATATTAACCCGTAATTCTTCCAAATTATTAGCCCCTTGATGCCCATATAACTTTGATTTTATGTAACCCCATAAAAAAAAGTCATTAGGAGCTAAGTCTGGTGACCTTGGTGGCCAGCGAATTGTACCACTATTAGATATAACTCTTTGGGGGAATATATTATTTAAATATTCATTCACAATTCTAGTTCCATGGGCCGAACAACCATCATGCTGGAACCATACGTTCTCTAAATTGGGATTAATAGTTCTCAAAGCAGGGACAATGCCGTTTCGAAGAAGATTCAAATATATTTCCCCATTTAAATTTCCTTCGATAAAGAATGGACCAATAATGTTATTCCCATAAATACCAGCTCAAACATTCAATTTTTCAGGATACTGTGTCCCAGTATTCAATTGTCGATAGTCGTTTTCAATAGACCAATATCGAAGATTCGACGGATTGTGTTTACCGTGCGACGTAAACGTGGATTCATCGGTAAACACGATAGTCTCAATGAAGTGTTCATTCGCATTTACACGTTCTATCACAGTTTCACAAAATTCCATTCTGCGGTGTTGATCAGCATGAAAAATTTCTTGATGAGTTTGGTATTTATAGGATGTGTATTTATTTTTCTTTAATATCTTATGAACTTTACCCACGCTAATACCTATCTCTTCTGATATTTTAGATATAGTAATATTGGAATTTTCTTCGACCATTGCGCACACCATGACTTCCTGCATTTCTTTATCGTTATTTATTCTCAGTATTTTATGATATTTACATCCCAAAATGTTTCAGAGAAAAGGCGCTGGATACGTCGTAAAGAATTACCTTTCAAAGCCCATGTTATCATTTGAATTTTTTCTTCCAATATATACATTATCAAAGTAATATAATTAAAAAAATATTTAAATTTAAAGGTCTTATCGTAACACACTCTCCCAAATGCAAACCACGAATGACCGTTAATACGATATTGATACGCCTACAGTCAAATTAGTGGTGGGGCTGCAGCTAGTACGATCAGTAGTCAGTTGTAGTCGTGATGACTCGCGCCCCACCACTTTACATTCTGATCGGTATTCGGCAGCTAGACCCGAATATAATGTGGTACAGTTTTCGTAGCGAGGTAAAATGAATGCACGGTATATACACACATGTAAATTGTAGTCGAAATGCAGCAAACATCTACTAGTTTGTCATTAGTTTTGCAGAGAAGTAATACTGCTTCATATGTTACTGTATACTATATGTGGAATTGGAGAAAGTATTACAAGTCGAGAAATCATTGAAGATTTAGCAATAGGTATGAATGAATGAATGAAATGATATATTGATGTATTGGTATCTATTCTTCTTCAATATGCTCGTATGTGTCTACACATGACAGAAAATGGAAATAGAGATACAAAATTATCGACATATGTTCAAACAAATATTCATCTAAAATAGACAACTATAGAAAAATCCGCACATATCAATGTAATTTACTGTGAACATATTTTTATCATATTCAACGGTGAGTGAAAAAATAACATTACTAAGAAAGGAAAACAGAAGTTTGAAGTGAAAACTACAAGTACTAGCTCTAAAAACACTATTTCTGTAGATGTTATATATGTAAAGATAATATTGATATTAAAGTTACAGCATTTATAAGGGCAAAAATTAAGACTGCAGATGTGGAACCGAAAGGAGTACGCTAGGAAAACCACCAGAAACAATTTGCACTGACACTATACTTTTTAGGAACAAAGTATACAGTGAAGGCTTTTCATTTGCCTTCTAAATCAACGTTCGTACTTTCTAAATCAACTTTGGTGCCAATAGCATCTGGATCTTGTGATTTTATATTTACTGTAATTAAAATGAAACCACAATGCGAAAAACTGTATTTTATGTATGGAAACAAAAAAGGAATCACAGGGTGCTAGCCCAGGGCTGTACGGCGGATGGCTCATCAATTCAATGTTTTGCCCGGTCAAATATTCAATTGTTTGAACCGACCTGTGAGAGCTCGCATTGTCATGGTGGAGAATGATCTATCGCTTTCGTTTTGTTTTCCTTATTTAAACAGGCGACCATTTGTTTTGATGTGCATCAAGGGCGAACAACTTTTGTTGGTTTTGGCTCATCTTGGAATACACACACCGTCGACTGCTGTTTATTATCGGGCTCATATGTACGTATAGATCCAAGATTCATCACCTGCGACGACTTTATAAATGTTCTTTGAAGCACCGCCATTGTATTTTTTGTGCATGTCTTGGCACCAATCGACGCGAGTCCTTTTTCGAGCGGTTGTCAAATCATGTAGTGCCCAACGTGAATATAGTTTTTTAAGGGCTAAATGTTCATGCAGGATCTCATGCACGCTGGTGTTACTAATACTTAGAGATGCCTCGATCTCACGGTATGTCACCTAACGGTCTTTAATTATCAATTCAGACACTGCATTAATGTTTTCCGACACAACATTTGTGGGACGACCTTCACGAAATTCATCGTCCAAAGAACACCGTCCAAGTTTGAATTCACTATACCAACGATATACTGTAGTTTTCCATGGTGCTTCATCACCATATAAAGAATTCAGCTCGTCGATGCATTCTTGTTGAGATAATCTACGCGCCGAAAGTTAAGAAAAATAATTGCACGATAATGAAAAACTTTTTCAACGACATAAAATTTTCAAGTCACTGTGAGCAATAGAAATAGAGATCGGATAATAAAACTGCCAAGGTAAATATATTGTCAAAAATGGCAAACTTCACAATGATATCATCAAATTGGAGGCAACACTAAGTGTTGCCAGTTCTCGAAATATAAACGGCAACCCTCGTATAGGTAACTAAATTTATGTTATAAAAATAATTGGTGTGAAGGTCGGCGAAACTAATTATAAGTAATTATTATATATGTATAATAGTAATAATAATAACTACATTCCCAACAGATTGGCAACATTCCTAGAAAAAATTATGGGAATACAAATACAAAACATTAGCAGGTTTGACGGGAAGATTAAAAAATCATTATGCTTTTTGTATACAGAAAAGTATTGAATTTGCATTCGAATCGGAAACAACTGGTAATGATAGGTTGGAATTATATCTTATTGACTCGATTTCGGTTTATAGGCAGGATTTTTTTTGCCTAGAACGCGTAGCTGGGATCAATTGTTAAAACTTAGTGGTAGAAGGCGCTTGTATATAAAAAAAGAAACCTGTAAGTGTATCATTATCTTTTTTTCTCGAAAAAGCAGTCACCAACCCTACCCAATACACATTACAACAAATAAAACTGCATTAACATACATTTGCAACGGCTTGTTTTTAAACCCTCTCTCTCCACATAAGAAAATGACTTTTTCTAATTGGCCACACTCATCTCTAATTGAATGTTTATCGCTTTAAATTTTCAGGAAAACCTTTTCTAATTGGCCTAGACCCGATTCACTTATATGGGAAGTGAGTATAAGTTGAAATAAAATAAGCAAATTACGCAAATAACTCAAGAGGTAGTAAATGTATAGAACAAGTAAAGTAGTTATATACACCCAACTACAAGAATGTAAATTAATTTACTTTTCATTTTTAGTATCATTACAATTTCAATCGACAATCTGAAAAAATAGCAAAAATATTATTTATAATTGCATTCTAAAAAACATTAGAATATATAACATTTAACTTAATACATTAAATATTGTCAACATAATTTTTTACATTTTATGTCTATTTCCAAGTATTTCTTAGAATTATCATTTATCCTGAACCAACATGTAAAAAGTACAAATGTTAAGGAAAATTAAAATAAAGATATTTTTTACAAGTGTATTTTGAATATCCACTTCATGAAATCCTATATGTACATATACCGGCAAATTCAACGCATGTATTCCAGAACTAGAGAGCTGAGGTTACTATTAAATTAATTGGTTTTTATAAATCTTAATCTATTGACAAGAAATTTTAGAGTTGAATAATAGAATTAACAGTATTGCTTAAGTCAAATATATGTATTGCCGTTCTTTATTATTCAACACTATTTCTTTTACATCGACACAAGTTACTTCTTTGAACTCGCTTATTTTGAATTTACTTTCGTAAAATGTCAAAACTGTAAAACTTGACTTTAATATAGGTAACTAATGGCAAAAGAAAAAATCGTTAACTTATACTAAAATTTATTTTTAAAGCAGTCGAACATAAAATTACTCGAACATAATAGGACTTTATTAACTCGCCTCTTATATTAGCTTCGCTCGGTAAATAAATTCGGCTCGTCAATAAAATCTTACATTATGTACTTCTTACATAAACATTTCTTGTATTAATCAAATAGGGTTGATATAACCCCTTTCCACAATAATTTTCGTATTCTGTATATGTATTTCGACAACAAAGTTGTCATCATGAGCAGATCACAGTGTCGTATCTGGAACCATGGTAAAATCTGCACGAAATACAAAGTTCGTACTAGACATACACCATCGAGAGCCAAACATACATTGTAGATTCGTTTAGCTCTTGTATAAATTTGCGTATTGTGTTATATCAACTTACAATTGTATGAAAAATATGTCTGGATCAGGGGTATAATGTTAAACGGAAAGTATTGAGATAGTGTTTCATGTCTGCCTGGGGATTATAAATAGCACAAAATACAGAAACATTGCCGGTAAATTAGTTATCTTTATCAATACCATTTGAGTTTTATTATGATTTGACTTTTTATATATATATATATATATATATATATATATTTAAAAAGGTAACCATGCGAACTTGAAAAGTTGAACGTGTTTTTAGGAAACTAGACTAATATTACTATTTTTTATTTTACTTAATGTAATAACAATTATTATGTATAAGCAAAAGTATATAAATCTTAGTGTTTATAATTATTAGACATGCCAGTTAGACAATGTTATGTTGCAATTTGTAATTACTTTATGAATTTCCAAAGGTGACATCGTCCCAATTTCAACTCTAATGCTACAGAAAATTGTCGGCTGTTGATTATGCCCGTTACAATTACCATTTATAGAAAGCATTTTAAGGCAAAACATTTAGCAAGAAACGATAGACTAAAACAAAATACTATACCAACACTTTATTTATTCAGGTCAATAATCTTTTGTAGCATAATTAAACGATCTATTAATAAATGCAATTACAATAAATATTGTTTTGTATAATTTAGAATTAGTTGACTTTTCTGCCACTAGTAAACAAAACGAAACCAATCATCAATTAGATATTATATAGATAACATTCATAATGTTCCATCTATAATGTGCCATAGAAGCAGATATTGATTCTAGTAATATAATTGAAATAGTAGTATTTGAAAGCCTTTGCTCTCTAGTTAAGAAAAAAGTACTAAATTGGCAGGCAAGGATTTTTTACAAGTAGTTCTTTATTAAGTTTATGCAATAATATTACTAATAAGTAATTATTAATTTATTGTTATAATTAATATTAATCTATAACAAAAATACACATAAAATAAAATCCGCCCAAACATCCACCTTCTTAAGACGAGTAGCCTGAGCAAACGACCGCATTTTAGTATGACCCGTTTAATACTGACGTATTAAATTTAACTCACCTGGAATGATCATCTCTCAAAATGACTATATTTTTCTAGTATTATTGCTGATCATCTTATACAGGTGATACTGTATATGTATTACATTTACTTATTTAAACTCTATATTCCATTTTGCTAATTGCGTACAGTATTCATGGTTATATTTTACTATCACATAATCTTTATTTAATTAATAGGTTTAATGTATAATTTGTTTGTTGAAGGTAAGACTTTAAATTTGATAGAGGACTCACATGAAAAACGTTTGACACCAAATGAATGAACATTTTATATTAATTTTAAATAAACTTCATATATTCATTAAATAGTTTTTCTGCAAGCATTTGCACAAAAAATTCTTGATAAATAATGTGACTAAGTGGCTTCTTTTACAAGATTTTTTTGTTGTTTTTCGAGTGTGTACATTTAGTAAAATTAAAGGTGTCAATAGCAAAATATTTAATTTATATTGTTATCTACTGCTATAACATTAATAATAGAATTCTGCAAGGATAAGAACTACTTGGTTCTGATGGGTTTCAAGGTAGACTATATAATTATTATAAAAAACTTGAAAAAGGAAAATAATACAAAAGCTGTTATAATATAAGACAAAAAAGAAATTCATTATTCATTAGTCTATATTCTCCCATAATAGTTTTTATTCTTTTTATATGTATAAAAAATACAATATTTAATTGTTAGATTAATTAAATATTTTATTTTTATACTTATAAGATAATTAAGAACAAAGTAAATTCTTATATCGAAAATTCAAAATTTAGGAGATAGGTCATGTTTATTTTATTTCTGCCCGGAGATTGTATATAGCGTTAAACACTGACTATTATTAAGTTATATTATGTCGGGGGCTTTATTAAAATTAAAACACCCGCGTTCCTTTAAGATTATTTTATTTAGTATCTTTCATGAATCTTTTCAAACGTCAACCTTCTTACATACTTACTTTATATCAACCTATTCTATCTAAAGTTACTATTCATTTACCCGCCAATTTCAAATTTGAAAAAATACCCTACAGTTCGGCCATCTTGACAACTAAAGGTGATCTCACCGTTACATTATAAATTTTTACATCCTAGATTACATAGATTTTTAAAATTAAACTACTTAATATATAACAAACAAGATAAGATTAATTTATAAGGTAGGGACGGATCCGGGATGCTTCATACACGCTTCGGAATGGTATTTGCGACACCTGATGTCCCTCTATATCCTCTATCACGTATCGATCGTGCTCCAAAACTTTTGTAATTACATAAGGTCCTCTGTATCGCGGTATTAACTTTTTACTACCTGGTGTGGTATCGACATTTACAATCATCACCCAATCGCCCTCTTGGTATTTCCTTGGTGTCTTGTGTTTTGCATCGAACTTTTCTCGCTCATATTCTTGCTCTCTATTCATTCTACGCTCTACTTCCTCACGGATGTCTTCTAAAGTTGTGACAGTTCGTTCTTCTTGAATTAGAATTTCGCTTAACCAGTCAGCAATATTTCCTCGTTGATTGGTACCGAATAATAATCTACTTGGTGTTTCCTTAGTAACTCTTGAACTGGTATTGTTTAACGCGAACTCCACACGTACTAGATGTTCATCCCATTTGTCTACTTCGGTCATTTTTGCTAGCATAGGCACTAAGGTGCGGTTAACTCTTTCTACTTGTCCGTTAGCACGCGACACTCCCGCAGCCATCATAATATGTTCTGTCATGTTCTCTTCCATAAATTGTTTAAAAGCATTAGCCCTGAAACTTGAACCTCTATCAGAGATTACTCGTTTTGGTCTACTATAATGACTAAAATAGTGCCTCAAGTATTTAATAACTTCTTCTGTTCCGGTTGTCTTACAAGGATATAACTTGACATACTTGGTGAATCCGTCCACTACAACCAATATATGTTTGGATTTGCGTGATGTCGCCTCAAAAGGTCCACAATGGTCTACGTGCACTGTTTCAAACGGTAAATTCCCTTTAGGAATCGGATATAATTTGCCTTCTTTTTTCCCAGAATTCGGAGTATACACGATCCATTTCAAACACTTCGAAATATAATCCGAGACTTTAGACTTCATCTTCGGAAACCAATAAGTCCCCTGCAGAACTTCCAATACTTTGTCGATTCCCGCATGACCTATCATTTCATGATTCTGTCTGATTATTGTTTCTTCCATGTCCAACGGTACATAGAACAAAATCTTATCGTTCTTGTCTATCTTCCGATATACTAAACCGTCTCTTAGTTCAAAGTGTGGTAACTCTGTTACTTC
Source organism: Dermolepida albohirtum (assembly GCA_031893035.1). NCBI lineage: Eukaryota > Metazoa > Arthropoda > Insecta > Coleoptera > Scarabaeidae > Dermolepida > Dermolepida albohirtum. Next base: position 16,057 of record JAVIWB010006959.1, on the reverse strand, counting down.
TCGTTGTCTCCTTATTTCAGTTATCTTTTCGTCTTTTTCTTGGTGCAATGCAAGCGTTGCCTCTATAGTACTCTCTTGTATTACTAGAATATTGTGGTGTCTGCTTAGCGCATCAACGTGCTTCATTTTCTCACAGCTTCTGTGTATTATCTGGTAGTTATAATTTTGAAGATACAACGCCCAACGCATAATTCTTGGTACTATATCCTTCTTATCTAATGTCTTCCGAAAGCTGTCGCAATCAGTTACAATAGTAAAACTAATACCATATAAATAAGTGTGAAACCTCTTCAAAGCGTATATTATAGCTAAACACTCGAGCTCATACGAGTGGTACCTTGATTCAGTATCTGAAGTTCTCTTTGAAAAATAGGAAATTGTATGCATCTTCTTATCATCTCCCTCTTGCAAAAGTATTGCTCCATATCCATCTTTACTAGCATCACAATGTAACTCGGTTTTCGCATTTGGAGAATAAATATTCAATACAGGTCCTGACGCTAAGATTGTTTTTAATTGGTTGAAAGCTTCTAAAGCCGATATCCCAAATTCCCATTTTGCGTCACGTGCAGTTAGTTTATACAATGGTGCGGCTATCCTTGAAAAATTTTGTACAAACTTTCGAAAGTAGCTGATAAGACCAATAAATCTTTGCAACTCCTTACAAGTTTTAGGAACTGGAAAATTCATTATAGCATTTATGTGGTCATTACTTGGAAGTATCCCCGTTTCGTTAATCTTGTAACCCAAATAGCATATTTCTGTTTCCAGAAAGTTACACTTGTCTAATCTCAACTCTAAATCTATTTTCGACACATCTTGTTAACACCTTTTTCAATATATCTAAATTCTCTTCGATGTCAGTTGTTGCGATTAATATATCATCAATATATAGGACGATCTTGTTATTTCTAATCAAATCATCTAAGATTAGATGCATGTATCGCATAAAAACACCGGGCGCATTGCATAATCCGTATGGCATCTTTGTGTATTCAAATTGTCCAAATGTAGTCACAAACGATGTATATTGCTTCGATTCTTCATCTAAATTGATATGATTAAACGCACTCTTCAAATCAATTCTAGAAAACCATTTCTTATTCTTGAGATACTCAAGCTGATCTTCAATGACTGGAAGTGGAAATCTGTCTTTTACAGTTACCTTGTTTAATTGACGAAAATCAACGCACATACGGTATTCTTCTCTACCTTTCTTTTTAACTAAAACTACTTGCGAACTATATAGAGAATTACTTCTTGTAATAATTCCTCTTGTTTCCAAATCTTGCACTATTTCTCTTGTAATTTCCCTTTCTTTGTAGGACGTTCGCTTGGGCTTGGAATAGAAAGGATTGTGATTCGGGTACAATCTTACTTTCATTTGGAAATCAACCAAAGGCGTATCAGGTTTAGGAAAAGTCACATATTCAGAAATTAAATCATTTACCTTACAAGCTACATGATAGGGAACATTCGATCCAATATTTAAATTTAAAGCATTTACATCTGTATCATCAAGTTGAATCAAAAGTAAATCATTGCAAAATCCATTCGCTCGATTTTCATTAATAGTTACTGTATTTTCATTGAATGTAATTATTCTATTTGGCCAACAAATAAAATCTCTCCCCAACAAGCAATCATATTTCATGGTTATATTAGGAACAATATTAAACTCTATATCATATGTCAAATCAGTAATAACTACACTAACTTTACATTTACCTATAACACTCAATTTTGAACCATTAATTCCTTCATAATTTACTTCATTATGGGATATATTATCAAAATTATTAATAATTCCTACCTTTAATAGTGATATAGGGCTTCCTGAGTCAATGACAGCATTAACAGTTTTACTTGTATTCATAAACTTTACACGTACAAAATAAGGATTCTTATAATCTACTAAACTAATGATACGATCTCCTGTTCTTCGATTCTGATTAACACCTTCTCTCTTCTCGGGACAGTTATTTCTTTGGTGATCCAGCGAGCCACATTGGTAACATGCACCCTTTGGACGCTTTGGCACTATACAGTCAGTTGCTTTGTGTCCACTTTTACCACAATTGAAACACACAACACTATCACTTTTTGTAACTGGTTTCCTTGATTTTTCCTCTTTTCCTCTTCTATCATCTTGAAATTTAGCCCTTCGTTCTTCAATAACTCGTTCATAACTTAAAATCTCATGATATACATCATCTATATCTGTATGTACACTACTTAAAATTACATTGCTTAATTCTTTCGATCTTAAACCTATGGCTACCTGCTCTTTTATCTCACTGAATGCCATGTTCAAACTTTTACATAGTTTTACTTTGTCATGAAAGTAACCGCTTACAGTTTCCTTTGGTCCCTGAATCCTACTTTGAACACGTTTCCATTTATCAAATATACTTGCTTCAGGAAGAAAAGTACGTCGAAATGCTTTTTTAAATTCCGCAAAACTATGTATCTCCGGTTTACTGTCAAGCCAATGTCTAGCAGCTCCCTTTAAATGTGTTTTAGTTTTCTCAATTATAAAAGCATCTGGCCACTCATGTAATTGAGCAGTATTCTCCAGTTGTTCAAGCCATATTTCTGCGTCATTTTGGTTGCCTTCTCCGTCGAAATCTCTCAAACTTTTGCTAAGATCTGGCATTACATTAAATGTTCTTGTGGTTACACTTTGTCGCTCCATTTGATTCTGCATCATTTGCATCATTGTCATATTTTGCTGTATCATCGAACACATAGTCTTCAACATTTCGTCCATGTTAAACCGGCTTGCAGAATCACATCATTTGCATCATTGTCATATTTTGCTGTATCATCGAACACATAGTCTTCAAATTTCGTCCATGTTAAACCGGCTTGCAGCTGTACCTTCTGCTGTTTCATTCATTTGGTCTCCCGTCTGTTCTGTATTCGTTTTAGATACGAATTCTTCAAAACTCCGTTCATTTACTTCGAAAGTATGTTCTACTTCTTCACCTTTCGAGTCCACCATTTTGTAGTCAACATCCAACGCGTTACACTTAAGGATTTCTTTCTCCTGTTCGGTAACTAATCGTAGTCTTTGATAACCTCTCTGGTAACCCCACACCTGATAATTGTCGGGGGCTTTATTAAAATTAAAACACCCGCGTTCCTTTAAGATTATTTTATTTAGTATCTTTCATGAATCTTTTCAAACGTCAACCTTCTTACATACTTACTTTATATCAACCTATTCTATCTAAAGTTACTATTCATTTACCCGCCAGTTTCAAATTTGAAAAAATACCCTACAATTATCTTCTTGGGAATTTGTGGTCTGGATGCATTTTAATAAAATATCTAAATATAAATAATAAACATATTTAGGTAATGTATTCATATTAGAAAATAATGGAAATAAATATATCAAATAACCATTTATATTATAGTAAATTGTTGGTCTACAGTAAATGTTTTACATTACACTCGTGTATCAATTTATTATAATTTAAAAAATATTAATATTTGGAAATTTCGCTTGCTTAATAGCACTACTTGCCACATTTATCGCTGTAAATACTACTACATTCGAAGTTATTACTTTATTTTCTATGATAATCATAGATATCTAACTAAAAGAGAAATAAATTACACACATAGAAAGAAAATACACGGCAACTTAAAGCTGTCCCAAAATTAACGCAAGATTTGAATTTGTCGCCATTTGTGCAGTAAAGTGTCGGCAAATCTAAAAAAAACAATTCGACAGTTGACAGTTTTTAGTAAAAATGTAGCGTTACACAATAAATCAACGTGTCTTCATTATTGAACAATATTTCAAAAATAAGGAAAGCTTGACTGCCGCAGTTCGAAAATTTCATACAAAATATGGTCGGAATAGTGTTTTAACTTAGTCAACTGTGAAGAGGTTAATTGAAAAATTCAGGAAGACTGGATCCGTTGGGGACGCCAAACACAGGCCGTTCAAATGGCAATATCGAAGCAGTGTGTGAGAATGTCGGTGACAATCCAGGAACCTCAATTCGGCGTCGTGGACAAGTATTGCAAATTTCAAGAAGCTCTCTTCAGTGTATACTCACTAAAGATTTGTGTTTCCATGATTACAAAATTCAATTAACACAACAACTGAAGCCTTATGACCATGCACAGCGAAGAGGGTTCGTTGAATGGATTATTGAACATCAACAAATGGATACTTATTTTTCAAAATCATTCTAAGCGGTGAAGCACATTTTCACCTTGATAGCTTTGTCAATCGCCAAAATTGCCGCTTTTGGGGTTCTGACAACCCCCATGTGATTGTTGAAAAACAAATGCATCTACAATGTGTCACTGGTGGGGATTTTGGGCTGGAGACATAATTGCACCATACTTTTTGAAAATGAGGCTGGTCAAGCAGTGACTGTTACTGGTGCTCGATATCGCGACATGATAACATAGTTTTTTCTGCCGAAATTGGATGATATTGATGTGGTTTCAACAAGACAGTGCTACATGCCATACAGCTCGTGAAAGAATTCAATTACTGCATGAGACATTTCCAGGTCGTGTACTCTCTCGTTTCAGTGATCAGAATTGGCCCCCTAGATCGTGTGATTTAACACCATTAGATTTCTTTTTATGGGGATATTTGAAATTACAGGTCTATGTCAACAAGCCCACAATCACCTGTGCATAATGGTCATGGAAAATTTTGACAAACGAGTGAGTATGTGCATGCAAAACTGTGGAGACCATTTGTCCGATGTGTTATTCCATAAATAACCCTATCCTATGTACTTTATGATTCAATAAAAAAATAAAAGACTAAAAACTGTTTTCTATTTAATTCAAATCTTGCATTAATTTTGAAACAGCCTTTTAGATGGTTTTAAATTAATATCGCCATCTATCAATAAGATCGAAAACTTATTTTATGCGATTGTTCCCTGGTTAGATAATTTTAAATTTTTATTATTTCTATAGCAGATATTTTTGTTTTAAAATTTGCAGTTGCACATTGGCAACTCAATTTTTAAATAAAAATATAAGTGTACTATAGATCTAAGATATTTTTTTAATATGGTACATACTATTTTCAATTAAATAAAGAATAATACCACATAAATTAACAAATAACATAAAAATGTTATTTTTTGTTTTTTAAATGACAATATTTTTGTTTCACATTACTTGTTTTAATATATTTCTTGACAAATAATACACTATTCGTTTCTTTAGTATAGTGGTACAGCATTAATTTTATTATTTTATTTAGAAGTGCTGCTTTTACAGCACGTTAAAAAACTAAAATTCACATGATTTATAACATATTTCTTCATATGATGAACCATATTTTTTTTTTGAAGTTTTTCTCTTATGTTACAGATACACTTTTTAAAAGATGTCCTTTGGCCAGTGTCTCTAAAAATCAGAAAAAAAAATTATAGTGTAATTTGTACAGTAGAAAATTATAGAATTTAACTATAAGCAGAAGCTTTACTTGTTATCAATGCTGTCTTTCTTTTATATTTTACAAAATACGAACCTGTATTCTTTAGTAGATATTATTTCTTTGTTAGGCAGTGTTATAAATAAATTGTTGAAGAAAATGTGTTCATTGGATTTTGCTTATTTTGTCTGTATTTTATATAATAATATTCCATATATATATAATATTTACTTAATATTCATTGTGGTGTACTTTCTCTGCATGGAGAGCCAGGGGCAGCAGTGTTTGTAGAAAATGTATCTAAGTAATCTTCTGTAAAATAGAAGATTGAATTATTTACATTACATTCTTTAAAATTAGAACTTATGATAAAAGCGGTAGTTTTTTGAAAACATTACAATAAAAATATTCAACATATAAATTACTTGAACACATAACATATGAAGCAACAGCAATACACAACCAAAATAAAAGACACGCACTAAAAAAATGAAAAGAGGGAAACTGACAAAATAAGAAATCAAACATATAAATTCACAGTACACGGCTACAGCACCATAACCGTAGACAACCCAACTAAGATAGATTGTAATCTTAGTAATAAACAAATAGAACCCTTTTAAAGTGCCATCTAGTGTCATGGAAGTATTAATTTAGGCGCATAGTTTAAACACATATGCACGCACATTTCTGTATATATATATATATAAAACCGAAATATATACATGTAATTTATTTGAAATTTTAATGCACAATTTTCAAACAGATGAAATGTTAAAAAAATTGTAGATTCAAAGTACAAATAACTTATACATACATTATATGTGCAAAACATTATTGAACCCAAATTCATCACAAAATTTGAAGGCAGTAGATTGTAGATAATTACAAGTTTCTAATAACCTGTACTACAATAAACCCATAGGCAAGAGGAAAATAAAAGAGAAATTGCATTTGACTTTTATTTCTATTTCCTTTTCAAAGACAAAGTTCGGGCATGTTTATATAAATCACTTACATTGCTCGGTAAATGTCTTTGGTCTTTTCTTGTCAATATGTTGTTAACACCATTACAGTAATTATATATATCAATACCTTCAGAACAGATTCAGATATTTTGTTTTCGAGCGACTTAGAATGTATTGTATAAATGTGTTTATATATTTCTTTGAAATTTCATTAATATTATGTAATAATTGTTTCAAGTTGGGGCGAGATTTTATTATATATAGAGCTATATTGTACAATTTTATCAAATTATATAATAATTCTGAGTTGCAATATTGTAAACGGTGTACTACAGCATCACCATACTCCCGCATAGCAATTAGATCGTGATGTTCTTCTCTCTCTGTACGCCTTAATACATTAAATTTGCATGCAATACAATTACCAATTTGTGCTTTTGCTTTGATTATATATCCAGCTACATAAGCGATGGCTTGTTTTTCTAATGGTTTGCGTACGTCGAAAGTCTCAGGCAATTGTATGGAAAGCGTTGGTTTTTTTTTGGTTACTGTTGTGCCGGGTACAACCTGAAAAGAATCACAATATGCGTAAAGATCTGTAGTGGTAAAAGAAGTCAAACTTACATTTTGAAAAAAATTTTTTAAAGTTAGTAAAATATTACAGTTGTCATCTTCGCAATTCGCTCCTAACGAATGCTTGCTAACCAAATTGTTAACCAACAAACTGTTATATAAAGGACCAAAAGCTGTACAGGTTGGGTTGGTTTATCTTGCATTTCTTTAACAAATTTTTCCAAAAAAGTTTTCAAATAGATCCTGATTTAAAGTACGGGGGCTGAAACTTTTGAAACCAGTATCCTGTAAAACTTTCGCCAAATGTATCATGTTCTTCAAAGATATCTGTCAATTTTAAAAAGTTGGGGGTACTTTTTTATTTCCATTCTGTTCAATGGTCCTCATGGTGTTTATAACTACAATTGCATCTTTCCATAAAGTTATATGTACGTTGTTGTCTTTTCAAATTTACATTTTTTCTCAACTTCCCAGACTTTTCAAACACACCACTTCCATTTACGCTGTCGAACAGATTATCAAAAAATTTCAGAAATTTTGCTGTACTCACAGGTCCTTTCCTCATTTTTATGTCGTTATTAGTATATTCTGAAAGGAGAAGATAGTAGTATGATAATTGTTGTTCACACTTTACGATTAAAAAAAAAACAAACTAACTTAACATGCAATTATTATTAGAACAGCATTGTAATTATTTTTTAAAGAATATGTAGAAAACAATTACCACTTTTAGCCATCAAGTTAATTGTTGATGATACAGTGTGACTGAACACCTGGGTACAGACAGATACTTTCATCTTCTTTATTTTATTTTTTTCTACATGATAGCTAGTTAATTTCGGCATTACTCGCAGTTCGCCACTAAAATTATCTAATTGCCAGGCTGTATTTATATCATCCCACTTCGCAATCTTTGATGTGCCATCAATATTAAATAAAATGTCTCTTTGTAACAAATTATTGCGAATTCCCTTTATTAAATGTGGAAAGTCAAAAAGTGGAATAACTTTGTTTCCCTCGACCTCAAACACATAATCACTGTTTTCTTTTCCTGCTCCGAGATAATTAGCTCTAGTTTCTTGGACTAACATAGGTGATATATTGCACTAACATTGTTTGTGCCCTGGTCACAAATGACACCTAAAATGGTAAACCCAGTTTTGTTGACTGCTGCTACAAGTTCTTTTAATGTTTTAACAATTGTTGATGCTTTAGCAGCACCTTTTACGAAGTGATACAGTAGTGGCTGTTTCCACTTGTGTCTTATTCCCAGTAGCATATATACCTAAAAAAGTTTTTTTTAACTTGGGTGTTCTAAATGTTATGCATTAGTTTACTTACCTGGGCATGATCTGCAATCTTCTCAGTTTCATGACAACCAAAATTTTCAAAACCCTCCACCTCATCAGTGGCTCTATTGTACGTAACATTTGGCGCAATACTCATTTCGTCAAATATTATGAAACAAAACTTGTCTAGAGTTTGCATCTGATTATCCACTTTCTTTAGACCTTCCATAACGAAACTGGAAATACCTGGCTTAATAGGTACCTGTTGAAAATGATTGTTCCTCAAAATTATATGGCAAGTTAGTTTGCTGTGTAACAGGCAACTGACTTGTTGAAGCTATTTCCACAAAGCCAAAAGAACTTGATTCTGGTACTACAAACCACAATAACTTTTATTGTAAAAAATGTAATAAATTTGAATTAAAACATACTTGGTGGAAGGGTTGCAAGTCTTGCATAATCATGTTCACGTAAAGCATTTCCAAAACATTCTTCCTCTACAATCTGGATTTTCTAAGCAAAATGATAGACATTATAGTTTAGTCTGTTTGGATATTTTTTTTGAATTGGGAAATAATTAAGCAATCCCAATAATACCTGGCAGAAATAAGGTAGGAGAAACCCCTTTCTTCAAAACATTATTTGCACCAAAGCTTTCCTTTGAAAAATGTTTGGAGCATATTCGATAATGCTGCCAAATGTATTCAGGTGGAAGTTGTTCAAGCTGTTTGTAGCCACAAGCAGTTAACCATACTTTCAATTGTTCCAAGTGTTTAGTAGGATTAATGAATCTGTGTCGGCTATGATTTCTATCGGGTACACAACCAAAAACTGCGCAACCAGTTCTTCCCATTGCAGAGAATACTATAAAAATACATTTCTAAATATTAAGTTTCAGGAAATCCTTCGCCACACAAAATAAATAGAAAATATCAAAATGCATACCGTTACATAAAGCATCTAAAATGAAACGACCATTCATAATTCGGATAATGGCAGATTTTGTTGTTTGATATTTGTCGATATTATCGATTTTTCGGCCACGATCGTGTACACGATGCGTACGACTTGTAGCCCTCTATTAGCGTGGAAGGATTGTCGCTGTCGCCATGACACTTTCCACTTCTCCTATTCAAGATTACAAACGGTGACTATAACAATGACTTGGTAGGTAAGAAAAATAACTAGTTTTCAAAACACAAATCGCGTGATGCCATCTATTGATAGTAACAAAGACTATAAATAGAGTTGCGGAGCTTTGCATTTAAGAGTAATTGTAAGAAAAGCTTTACTTCATGTTAATCACTTAAGGTTGTTGTAAAACCCCTTTCCACATTCATTCTCGTATTCTGTATACGATTTCGATAGCGAAGTTGTCATAATCAGCAGATAATTAAACAGTACCGGACCTGGAAATTGACAAAAACCCGCACGAAACAAATACATTTCGTTTTTTTTTCGTGCGGGTTTTTTCCATAGTTTTCAAGTGCGACAATGTTTAAATATCTGCCGATGATGACAACTTAGTTGTCGAAATCGTATACGGAATACCAAAATTAATGTGGAAAGGGGTTGTATATCAAGCTTCAAATTTACCTTCACTTTATGTTGCTTTAATAATAATATTTTGTGTTATCTAATGGCCGTGTGGCTATTAAAATGCATGAAAAATGGTAAAAATTCGTTTGGTATTATTTCTTTTATTAAAGATTAATTTGCTTCTACATATTGACAGCTTTAAGCAAGAAAATTAATCTTTAAATAAACTTATTCTATATAATAATTAGCAAAAAATATGTGCATACTTGTGTACGTAAATATATTTGTTTATAATTTCTGTACATTTACGGTATTATTACATTAGTTTTATAACATTTGCAGCTTATCTGAATTTTATTTTGCAATTAAATTTGAATGCTGGTATCTAAACTTTTCGAAACATTCACTTATTTTCTTTTCTTTCCATGACAAACGAATATATCAAATATTATTAAACAAGTTATCGAGTGCATTTCTAAGCGCTTCCACTTTATTGTTAAATTGTTCGACGAATTAAAATTTTCAATAGCAGTCTATTAAATGTACAGTCTTATTAACAAAAAGGTTGACAACTTATAACCATAAACATGTTGGGATCAAAGCACTCGTTCACTTTTGTTGATTTAGTTAGTGAATGCGCCGTGGTTTCGATTTTTGGTATTCACCATAAAAGCACTATTATTTACTTGTTCGACGATGGTTTATTAGAAAAAATAAAACTAGTATTAAATTGATAACTTGATTTATTAACACTATTCACTAAAATAAGATAACAATTCATACAAAAATAACGTCGAAATTTGTTAGTTCACGCAAAAACGATGTCTTTCAGAGAGGCGTTTAGGACGGTCTGCGTGGACATCAATTATTCAATGTTAACTGCGAATAGGATGAACGATTGTGTCTTGTATACATTTGTGATCAACTAAAAGCACTCAATGTGCCGTTTTTGAAAATTTTTTTTATAATTATGTCTTGGATTCTTAATGTTTTCTTAGAAAAAGGAAAAAATGAATAAAACGATATGTAAAGGGTTGACGCCGCCGGCATACAAACCGCACCAAACAGTTATTTTTTGTGGATGAAGTGGTGTTTCATGAAGCACATGTGGATTTTCACCCGACCAATAACGCATATCTTGCTTATTGACGAACCTATTGAGCCAAAAATGAGCTTCGTCACTGAAAATGATTTTGCGATGAAATTGATCATCTTGGCGCATCTTTTCCAGAGCCCAATCGGAGAACGTACGTCGCTTCAAATGGTCCATCGGCTTCAATTCTTGAGTCAGCTTGATCTTGTATGGGTGTAAACCAAGATTCTTACGCAAAATTCGCCATAAAGTGGTCTGGGCGATGCCCAACTCTTGAGAACGTCGTGGAATTGATTGATTTGGATCATTTGCTACGGACGTTTCAACGGCAGCGATATTTTCGAAAATCGGAGTTAACGCTCTTAAAGTAGCGGTCACCGACTCCGAATTTCTGTAGTAAATTTTTATAATTTGCAGACGTTGTTCGTTCGTGTACTTTACCATGATGAAAATGTTAAGTTTACTGAATAAATTGACAGTGACAGTTCGATGATTAGTGAAAGGGTGCGTTCACAAATTGAATTAAAAGCTGTAAAGTCCCTATTGGAAAACCCTTTATATAGTATGGAAACTTCTTACTGAATAAATTCAGTAATACCAAAACTGTAAATATTTCATGAAAACGCTAAAACAAGTAAACTAATTATTCTAGTGGCGCTGAATTTTGTATATTCTACATTCTTGTGACGTCATCAGTTTTTGAGTTATGACGTCATATGCATTTTTTTAATAGAATGGTATATTTTTATCTTAGTTTCGGATAGAACTCTCAAAGGCCTCCTGAACATCCACAGATCAATTTCCAACTCACGACGGAATTCATTTTTAATACTGTTTAAAATATCAGGTGTTATTCTTTTCTTTTTTTTTGTAATTCGTTATTTTAAATTATCTAAATTAATAGATTTCGTTTTAAAAACTCTGTTTTTTAAATAATCACATAGGAAAAAAATCTGTTGGGAGTTAAATTTTGAGATCTAGCTGGTCGTTTCAGAAGATCTTATGTATTAGGAAAAAGTGCGTCTAACTACACTGGAACGAGGCAAGCTTAATATGCTGGTACTCCCTCCTTTTGGAACCATATGTGTTATTAAGAATATCTGTGCTAGAACGAGCTTATCTCTAAGAAGTTCTGAGTTTTTGCCAAGGATTATCTAAATAGATAGGTTTTACTACACGATCATTGATTACCTTGCCACCTTGATCTTTTGAAGACATTGGATGTGGTTGTCACACTGCCAATGGGAATTTGTGGCAATTTAGTATCTAGAGATTTGACGGCTGACATATCCATTTACCGTGAATGTAGAAAAAAGAACATTTTTTAAAGATACAATATGAGCAAGTTGATTTCGACTGTCTGGGTTGCCCTCTGTTAAACCCTAAACATATTAAAGTTTATACTAATGAAGTTTTTCCTTTTTGAAACACTTCAATATGCTTGTGTAGTTGATACCAGTGTCTGCAACTACTTGATGTGAAGAATCTGCACTATTTCGTTGAATATGTATACGAGCGTTAATTTTTAAATTTTAGATGTATTGCAAAGGTTTTGCGTGTCCATATTTTCAGAACTGCGCTTTAATTTTAGATACAATTCCTTGCGAAATGAGTGGTAAGTTTGAATATTCTTCTAGAAAAAGTAGCACTACTTCGATAAGAGTTCGATATCGGTTGGTATATCTAATTATCATTAAAATTTCAATTCGCTACGTTTCTGTTAAATATTGCGTTATAACTGTAAATGACCGACTGTTACTACTACTAAAATGAAGAATCTTGAAAATAATGTAATAACAAATGCATGTTCAAATATTTCCCCTTGCAAAAAGTAAATGTAGATATAAGCAAAAAACACCGAAAATATTTATAAATAGACTGTATGTGTTTTTTGCTGACCATTATGTTACATTGACACTATTAGAATATCGGAATAAATCATACGAATATAGTTTTTATAACTTTCAAATAAAGTGAATGCATTTTGTAACGTCGAAACAAACAATCAGTAGCTACTGTCAGGATCACTTTTGATTCTATTTTAAATATTCTGTTCAAAGGTATATTGTCTTAAATGCCAGAAAACTGCAAAGAATACGATTGGTTGATTGAGTTGTACGTTCCATCCTGTGCTTACGTTACTGATATAATCTCAAATACAAATATAAGAAAATAATCCGCTCCTATACATATAGTTGGTTTACTCTAAATAATACAATAGTATATATGCCCCTTAGGGGGCATTTCTTAATACAACAAAAGAGAACACTAAATAATAACAATAAATTTCACAGACTAATGAAGTTGATCTTATAGCCGAGTTAATAGTTACTTTAAATAATGAACGAAATGACAAAAGGTAGAGATTGACTGTGGTTTTAAAAAGTAAATGTTTAAGCGAATTAAAAAAAACTATAGTAATTAGCTGATGATAAACTAATTAATTATTAACGAGCAAAAAAAAGCAATTATTGCTAACCGTACAGTAAGCCTTTAATCAAGTTAGAGTTGCTAAATCAGTAAAGACCATAATTTACGATTAAATACTGATCTATCTATTTAATTATGAGGCCCTTAATTGACAAAACTGAAACTAATAGATTAATTAACATAGAAAATTATAGTACTACGAACGTCTTTATCCCGGATTTTAGTACTCCAATAATCTCGATAGATCTGGTCAAATTACTTCGTTAACCCTTAAGCGTGCTGATCAAGCTTTGTCTTTTTAATCAGACGGGCGTGGGTTCTTCACATACACATTCACTCCGTCCGTACGACAATTAATAAATTACAAACATACAAAAGGTGGTAGCTAGGGAAAACATAAAAAAAACCCTCTTGTTGGTTTTGAGGTTTAATTAACTGGATTAAGATCGTCTCTCTCAGTAAAATAGGTCAACATAAATCTAACCTGAATTTAAGATCACCACGTACCGTGTTTTTTTATCAACTTAATTATTTCCATAAAGTTGATATACCAAGTAATCGGCATCTAATAATCTAACAATGTTGCAATAAATGTAATTAACCATTCCAATTAGATAAACATAATTACTAACTTAAATTTGCCTTTCTAAATGGGGCATGAAGATATACTTGTTTTCCTAGATCGATTGAAAGACAATCATTTTGCTTTTATGTCACGTATTCATGAATAAAAAATGAACGCTTATATTATAGTCAAATAATTACAAAATCACCGGGAATAACTTCCAACTTTGATGATTTGATTAATTAAATTCTATTAATTAAAACAGAATTAAGATATCAACGGAATCTATATATAGATTGTAATGATACTTCACTGACAGATACGAGAGGGCGTTAGGAGTAACAAAGAACAATAAAAATGAACTTTATCGAATATTAAAATACTACTTAATTCCTAGTGACCGCCCCTAGGTGTCGCTATATAAATCCTCAAATGCCGTTTAAGAGATTGTGTCGTTCTGCAATTTGTATTTCACATTTTTACATTTAGATTAACGTTCTTCTATTTTGTTTATTTAGCTTAGTCGTACTGTTATTAGAATTTATTTTATGTTTATGTTTTTTTTTCTTTCAGTATAGTGTAAGTTGTAAATATTTATAGCTGAAATAGTTCAGTTCGATAATAAAGAATTATTTCCCCACTTACAATTACTAAGAATATATTTTTATCTAGTTTGCAATTACATTAATGGATAATATTTTCAATAAAAATGACACGGAATGCAGGTGTAGTACAGTTAAAGTGAAGAAGTTTCGTTGTTTTCTTCATTCATGAAAGGAATCCTGTATTGTCAAAACTGCGGACACAAGAAATATAGGACTATTGACCACATACATATACGAGGATAGTTTGACAAGTAATGAGAATGATAAATGATAAATCGGTTGATTAGTTTATTTTTGACAGCTGATTGAAAAAGAAGTAACACGTCGTTTTGTTAAAATGGAAAAAGCAGAGTATCGTGAGGTGATTAAACACTTCGTAATTAAGAGTATGAAAGCTACCGAAATAAAAGATGAGGAAACATTAGGTAAATCTGCTCCATCATCCGCCACAATAAGTAGATGGGTAAATGAATTTACACGTGGTAGAACAAGCTGTGTTGATGAAGCGCGCTCTGGAGCACCCAAAATCGTGACTTCTAAGGAAATAATTATAAAAATCCATAATACTGTTACGCAAGATCAACGACTCAAAGTGAGAGAGATAGCAGACATGGTAAACATTTGAACAGAACGCGTACACCACATTTTAACGAAAGAATTGGACCTTTCCAAGCTTTCGGCAAGATGGATGGCGCGATTGCTTACGACTGATCAAAAGTTCACTCGTTTGCACATTTCCAATGAATGTTTGGACCTTTATAAGCGGAATCCGGTTGATTTTTGTAGGCGATTTGTTACTTGCGATGAAACATGGATATACTGCAGTACACCCAAAACTAAACAACAGTCGAAACAATGGTTGAACGTGGTTCTACACCTCCAAAGAAAGCGAAAACCACTTTATCGGCAAACTAGGTGATGGCATCAATTTTTTTGGGATTCAAAGGGCATTTTGCTCATTGATTATCTTCAGAAAGGTGCCACAATAAACGGACAATATTATGCAGAACTTCTACAAAAATTAAATGTTGAGATTCGTGCTAAACGGCCAGGAATGGCAAAGAAAAAGATTCTGTTTCACCAAGACAACGCTCCCTCACATACCAGCCCAGGTGCAATGTCCAAAATCCACGAGTTGCATTTACAATGTGTACCGCATGCGCCTTATTCACCGGATCTAGCCCCTTCCGACTTCTACCTTTTCCAAAATTGAAAGCGGCATTAGGTGGAAAGAAATTTTCGTCTAACGACGAGCTTATCATCTTCGTAAATGAGTACTTTGCAAGCAGGCATTGGAGCACCGTTGGAAGAAAAGTATTGCTCTTTTAGGAGAATATATTGAAAAATAAAAACTATTTTGTATTTAAAAAATTCGTTTTTCTTTTCCATTCTCACTACTTGTCAAACTATCCTCGTGTGTATAGCGCAAGAGAGAAACTCCAACTTTGAATTTACCAGGTAAATAAGTATTTAAAAGTAACCTTATTATGTAACTCAATATATTTATGTAATATAGAACTGATTGACGTAGATGTATCTACTAGCGTTGAATATGAAGAAATCTATGCCA